>JAHNEJ010001289.1:0-244617 GCA_022559845.1 Amorphophallus konjac | reverse complement strand
ATAACGGCCATAGCGGGAAGTGACTCGCCGCGACCTCGGGGGGACGGGAATGGTGCAAAAATTAAATAACAAGAATTGAAACGGCCATTGGGGAAGTGACTCGCCGCGGCCTCGAGAATATGAGCAGATAATAAGATGACAGAATATGAAGAGAATACAAAGTGCGGGAATTTAAACGGCCATTGGGGAAGTGACTCGCCGCGGCCTCGATGATAGGAGCAGAATATAACAGAATATAAAGAGAATATAAGAACGAAAATTTAAACGGCCATTGGGGAAGTGACTCACCGCGGCCTCGATGATATAAGTAGAATATAACAAAACATAAAGAGATTATAGGAATAGAAATTTAAACGGCCATTGGGGAAGTGACTCGCCGCGGCCTCGATGATATAAGCAGAATATAACAAAATATAAAGAGAATATAGGAAACAGAAATTTAAACGGCCATTGGGGAAGTGACTCGCCGCGGCCTCGATGACAAGATGTGATCGCCAGGGGCCGAAAGACCCCAAAATAAGAAAGTGATCGCGCCTACCTCAAGAGCGGGAGATGGCGGGTTGCTTCTTCCTCTCCTTCCGGCCGGCCGACGGAGAGGGCTTTCCTCGGGTACCCTTGCAAAACAACGACAAATAAATGACAAGTGGATTAGAAAGATGGAGGTGTAGTATTCAAATCCTTGCGATAAAAATAACGAAATGATGGCAAGACACACACCTGGTTGGTGTTATCTTTTAAACCCCTCTCGGACTCGAGTAGGAGGAAAACGAGATGATGGATGCAAGAAGTATAAGAGAAGAAGCACCCTTGTGAAGGGGGATAGAGGATGCAATATGATGAATGTAAAGAACTATGGAGAAAAAGGGGAAGAAAAGGCTTATTGGATGAGCCGAGGGTGAAATCCGGCGGAGCTCCGGCAGCGTGGGGACGACGTGGAAGCGCGGTGGATGAAGACGACCTTCCTCTTGCGAGCGTGGGCACCCGAGAAGCCGGCAGAACCTCCACCTACAAAAGACCCGACGGGTTAGAAAATGACTCCGTAGCCTCTGGGCTCCGGCAGCCTATCGGATCACTGCTTAGCTCCCCCAGAACCGAGGGGGTGGGGCTCTATTTATAGAGCTCCGGAGGGTGGAGGCGTCCAGGACCCTGGACACCTCCATCAGGGCCGAAATAATATTTTATTCTATTTTTATATATATTTTTGGAATACTTTTGTGGGGGCGTCCAGGGTCCCGGACGCCTCAAGTAGGTCCACCGAAAGTCGACGACGGCCGCACGCGGTTTGGCACAACGCGTGGTTTTGTGAGCGGCGCCTCGTGATTCAGAAATGGGCGCGTCCAGTTGACTGGACGTCTCTATAATTTGGATTTTTTCACACACGACAAACCGTCGATCGGTGGCCGGCACCCGTGAGGGAGTTGATGGAGGCGTCCAGGGGACTGGACGCCTCCAAAATTATATTATTTTATTATTTTTCTTTTGTCTTTTATACCAGGCTTGGCATTATATATTTTTTATATGTTTTTATGGAGGCGTCCAGGGGCCTGGACGCCTCCATTAATATATATATATATTTATTATTTTTTTGTGTTTTTATGCCAACTGGCATCTTACAAATATTTTTTATTATTATTGTTCATGGAGGCGTCCAGGGGACTGGACGCCTCCATGAATATATATTTTTTTTATTTTGTTTAGGGCCCTGAGAAAATAATAAAAGAAATTAAAAAGATGGGGGCGTCCTGGGGCCTGGACGCCCCCATTAAAATCGACCCGGGTCCTCGGATCAGGCGTCGGCGGCCGCCCGGTAGACCCCCTTCTTGATTCCGAAACCTCATGATGCGTCCGACTGGTGTTGATGTCGTCCGAATGCCGTGACGAGACGATTCCGGATGCCGAAAAAGGCAGAAGAAGACCCAAGAAAAGGAAGCACTCGAGCGATTCAAAATGCGTAAGCCGTTGCGGGGCGTTGTATAGTAATATGAGACTTTCTCAAGAGACGTCAGGAATGGCGTGTCTACACCCGTGAATCGTCGCGGAGTCACGGAGCCGACTACTAGAGTCGACTCCAAGGGTCCACACTCCAAATCCAGGGACTATGGTGATAGTTCCCCCAGAGATGTAGACCATACTTGTCACAGGACTAACTTGCAACTAATATCGTGCGGTCGACACACCGACGCACTACCCTCGTCGCTATTCCATCTAACATATAGATGAGAAGACGAGGAGAGAGAAGGAACAGAGAGAATCGAGAGACGAGCTGCCATCGCCAGCACAGACGCTATGCTCTCATGCACACATCCTCTCTCTTATACACTTATCCGTCAATTCACAAACATACCTTGACCTATGGAGACTATCTCCCACCATGGTACATCTCCCGACGTTATCGTACTCAACGGACCGATGCTGATATCGTGACGTCGACCACCGATACGTTGTCTCCCGTGCCACACACACAGATAGGATATCATGACGTCGGCCACCGATACGTCGTCTCCCGTGCCACGCACACAGAGTGCCACCTCTCTCTCTCTCTTTTATCTATTTCCTCTATTATCTCTCTAATATTTTTCCTTTTTCTTCTGTTTTGTTCTCATCCTTATCAACCCCCTTTTGGGGGGTATATATAGACAGGAATGAGAGGGAGAGAGAAGATCGCGGGAGAGGGAGAGATCGACGGGAGGATAAGGAAGAGGAGGCGGGGGGGGGGGGGGGGGGGGGGGGGGCGGTGGCGCCTCGCGAGCGCGCCACGCGGAGCGCGTGGGCGCTCGCGGGGGGCGCAGGCGAGCGCACGCAGGCACGCGCGCGCTCGCGGGCGGGCAGACGCGGGCGCCCGCATGCTCGCGACCGGCCGCCACCGCGGCGGTGCCACCGTGGCCGGCCCAAATGGGCACAGCCCATTAACAGAGGGCAATGTCGCGGGCGACGTCGATGAGGGGGTTGTCATTGACGGAGTTGATCTTGCACTCGATGGCGTGGGTGGCAGCGCGGATCACCTCGATCTGGGGGCCGAGCCACTGCGGCGAGGTTCGCAGGGCGTAGCGGTCCTGCTTGGGCTTGGTGAGCGGCTCCCGCTCGTTCCGGACCTTGGCTTCTCGCATGTAGTCGCTGCCGTCGAGCAGGAACTCCATGATGGCCGCCGACTCGATCTGCCCCGGGTGGTGCTTCAGCTCGTGGGTGAGCGGGTCGGCGAACTCAGGCTTCCCCTGCATGGCCTCGCAGAAGAGCGCCGACAGCACCACCGAGAGCAGGGCCAGGATGTTGGCGTCGTAGCAGACGGTGGCGGCCACCGCCGAGCCGACCGCCGTGCCATTGACGAGCGCTAGGCCCTCCTTCGCCTACAGGTCGAAGGGGACGTCGATGCCCACCCGCTTGAGGGCCTCCGCGGAGTTGATCTCCCCGTCGGTGGGAGTCACGGCACGGGAGTTGTGGCGGCCCGTGAGGAGACCGGCGATGTAGGAGAGGGGGACGAGGTTGCCGGAGGTGGTAATGGTGCCTCTGATCGAAGGAGTTCGTCCAGGCGGCCTACCACGCCTTCCACTCCAACTCGGCGAAGCAGCCCTCCTACCGCCGCCAGGTCACTCTCCCGGACCGGTCCTACCGCGTCACCCGCGACCTCTACGCCACCTCCTCCATCGAGATGCCCTGGCTGGTCAACGGCGTCGCGCCGTGGATGAGGCAGAGAACAAGATGGGTGGTGTAGGGAGGGAGGCCGGAGGGGGAGGAGGATACCGGAGGGGGCGGAGGGGAGGGGGAGGGGGGCGAAGGGGGAGGGGGAAGGGGGAGGTCACAGGGGAGGCCGGAGGGCTGGGGAGGGGGGAGGTCGCAGGGGAGGGGGAGGGAGACAAGGGGGTGGTAGGTGAATCAGTTGCTCCCTCTCTCTCTCTCTTACTCTCACACTTAACTAGAGGTAAGTTAGTATTTTTTTTCTTAAGTATAAAGTAACTATAGTTTAGTTAATTGAATGAACGGTAGTGAATTAAACGTGTAACAACTAAGATTATAAGGGCTATTAAGATAATAGTCAGATTCGAAAGATTAATCGATAATTCGATAAATTTGTAAGGATTAATATGTAAAAAACCCTAAAAATTAACTAAGGGTGAAGTGCGCCTAATGGGATAAAGGTGAATCCGTCTGAGTCAGTCACGTGAGAGGTTCGTGTGTATATTCCGTACATGGGATGGCTGGCCATAGCTAATTAGAAGAGCGGAGAAATAAAACATATAACTTAGTGGATATTTTTATTGAAAATTAATATGCTATAATATAATATAATAATAATTCAATTTATAATTTAGTTTGTGTTCATAGCTCTTATAAATACTTTTGCAAAATTTGCGTGTAAGATTTAAGAAGTTTTCATATTTGTTAGACCAGAAGAATACTATATATGGTGTTACACCGTTACCGTTTGCCATTTAACTAATCACTCCTTTTTTACGGTTAAATTTGAGGTCAAATTTAAATACGATGCTCTTGAGTTTAATTAGAAGCGCTAAACTTAAGTCCAGGACTAATTTTATTGTAGTCACACCTGATCAAATGATTGAGACGAGAGTTATATATAAATCGAATGGTAAAATGTACGACACCATAGTAATGCTATATTAAACTATCACATGGTTTTTATAATGTTTATCATTCAAAATTAAGATTTGACCATGCCCAATTATATTTTCTTATTAAGTTTATTTATTTTACAATTTAATTAATTGTTAAAAATTACCCTGTCAAACAATGCAAATGCCCTGAGCTAGTTACAAAGAACCATTAATTAGTCTCGTGTCAAATACTCCCGCTAAACATTGACGTCTTTGACTTAGGGTCTGTTTGTTCTATCATAAAACATCATAAAAATTCATACTTATTTTATTTTATAACATTTTTAAATATTTATTTGATTATAAAATAATATAAATAATATTACGTACTTACGTGGATCCACGTGGCACTAAGATTCTTTCTTTTTGATTCATTTTGATTTATGCCTGTATAATAGTGCCCGATCAATGATCAGATCATTAAAAAAGTCAAAAAATTGAAATGGTGTAATTAATTCAATCCAAGACTTCGTTTATGGATTCAACGAAATTATGATTTTTTTAATAATGTTTTAGAGTGAGAATAATTCGATAAAAATAAAATTTTGAGAGATTATTAAAAATGTCGAATTTTCACTCTATCTCTTTATAAAAACTCAGATTATAATTTATGAATAATTTAATATAATATATATATATTTGATAAATAATTTAAAAAAATAAAAATTACCGGACCATAATCTATAACTCATCGAGTTGACAAACTCAACCTAAATAATATGCCGATCACACTTCCAACTTATTTAAAGCGTCTATTATTTTTTTTTGAAGTATCTGCTCGTTGATTGGACTATACGGATATGTAGTTAGCATATCTGAAAAAAAAATTTGGTAGAATTCTACAAAATATATAGAAACTGCGTACATGTAACCAAATTAATTAAGTAGCCGTTGGCTGGTTTTTCAAAAATTGGTGTTCAGCAGGTGGCCGTTCACACCTGTCGGTGCTCCGCGCAGGGAGGCCCCCGGCGGTCCGACACTCGAGCGGCGTCTCACCCCCGGGGCCAGACGCATGCAGGTTGCACTAATCTTCAATGTTTGCCGAAGCTGGCTGCCATGCATGCATTGCAGACGGGGCCGCAGAACCCCGCAGCAACGGCCCGTTTGGATTCTAACATAGAAAATCAAGGCTCGTGAGATCCCCGGCCAGCATATTTATGTCATCTTATCTCTCTCTCTCTCTCTCCCCTAATTTCTGGATTTTTTTAGGCCAGTTTGTTAACCGAATAGGCATCCCCGGTCGGGATGGTGTATTCATCGGTCAGCGCGCGGTTGGTTTCAATTCGCAGGTATCAACACTCTTCGGTTTTGATAAAATCAAACGAGTTAAGAGGGTCGAACAGAGATAAATCAAGCTTCGGAGGGTTTTCTCCTTCGAGTGGGAGGGCTCGAACAAGTCAACTGAGCCCGATCAAGGTGGGTGACTTGTTCGTCTTTACCTTGCTCGGTTAACTAACGGACACTTAGGTCCACTTTAATAACATATTAGAATAGGAGTGGGTGATCTATCCGAGATGATGTACCCCCGTCCTTTATTCATATCCGACATTGGTTAAGTCATTTCACCTATTTCGTAAGAGCGAAAAAATATACCCTAATTATTATCCGATCTATGTTAAGTTAAAATGGATTAAATTATAACAACTGATTTGATCTCGATCGAATAAGTCATCTTTATTTCTTTATAAAAGTGGGCCCTAATAGATTTGATTGGTGGAGAAAGAGACTGAATCTGTTCGTGACTGGGAGGCTGGGAGGAGCCGGCCACTTGGTCTGCACTGCCCAGGGGCCAGGGCATGCCTGACTCTCTCTCTCTCTATCTCTCTCACACACACATATATAAGGGTCTTTTTGCACGAAAAGTATTGTTACATAAAAATTATAATTTATTAAAAATATATTAATAAGTATGTTATTATATAAATTTGAATTATATAAAAATATTACTTTTATTTATAGACATATCATTTTTTTATCAAAAATTTAAAAAATTTAAATAATATTTATGTATTATTTAAATTAACATAATAATACGCATGTTAATTATATATTCGTAGGAACAATTTCTTTTATAAATTCACTCTTAACAATAATTTTTACGTAAAAATCACTATGAGATGGTGAGTTCAATTACAAATTAAATGGTCGACACAGTTTAATTGGGTTAACGAGTCAAATGAATTAAGATCATGAATGCGTTTCCTTCAGGAAGCGATCAATCAATACGTTGTAAGTTCTATTTCAAGTTCGAATACATTCTATCGATCGAAGAACCCGCAGATTCCTCCTATCAAAAAACAAATGTGATATAATTATAAAATATGTTGAATCATTTAAAGGCGTCAACCTTCCGACACTCTTTTGCTAGGGGTCCTACCAAAGTTTATTAGACTGTCAACGATATCAATCTGATCTGTTGACTTGACTTAACCTTATTCTTAAGGTCATCATTTTTTACGACCAGGTCAATTTTCGATAGCTATTTTAAATATCCCCGCATATTTCTTCCGGTCAAAATGGAGTCATCAAATTTGACTCCAATTAAATCCGTCCCAATTAACCAGATCTAACTCGCACCTTTTGATCTTAATCCGCTCATACTCGATTTGACCTTTCTCAACTCAAAATATGTACGGGTCACGATGCTCTGACTCAAAGACAAGTTGAATTAGATCAAGTAAAATTTATTGAACTCCCCTCGTGACTCGATTTTAACCCGACCCATTGCCACCTCTACGTGATCAGATGAAGGCGTGGGTTTCAATTGCTTCCAAAAGTGATCACTCGATGATAAGTTGAAGTACTAGTTCGCCTGAAATTTGTGGGAGAGCCAGATTCCCTGTATCAAAAACATGCTCCGGCATCGTGGGTACTAGGGGTGCGTTTGGAAAAGATTGAGGAGAGTGATTTTGAGCTCTCCGATCATTGAAATCTCTCCTCTTCTAAAAAGTTTTTTAAATGTCTCAATATCTCATCAACTTTTATTTTAGGACGGATTTCGAGATTTAGAGAGAGATAGAGAGAAAGGGAAGATAATTAAAAAATCTCCAAAAATTACTTAAAATATGTCTCCTCTCTCGCTAAGGGATTTAAAATAAATCCCTCCACCCTCGACCTAAAGTGGAGAAGCTTTGATGGATTACGATCCAGTCGGTGGGGGAATGACCCGAGCCAAACAACCGTGGAAGATTTTTTGGGTAGGTGAGGAGGGAAAATCATAGTAAAGTTCAGGCATTGTAATAAATAAGACCTAACAATATTGACTTGGGATAACATGTTAAGAGGAGGCGTCGTTACTAACAGTACCAGTGTTTTGATGAAATCAGTAAAGATGCTTAAACTTTCCTGCTGTACTCTTTTGTTGCAATCAATCGTTTGTGCCAGTAAATTATAGAAGCTCTTTTACTCCGTAGTTAAACTTTCCAACACGGTACTTTTGTTGCAATCAGCTGTTTCTGCTAATCAATTATAATTCTTATGTGGCCGTTTTGATATTGGAATAGGATAAGTGCGAGTAGCTAATCGATGAGAGAGAACTGTGAGCCCATGTGTGCCCTCCTCGCAAAGGCATCGTGCTAACCAGAGTCAGGTAACGTATTCACACCGAAGCGGTCGAATATGCTACCCTACTCTATTATCGAAGGGCCCGGAGAGCCTTTGTTTTAATCGCAAATCTTAGGTAATGCAATAGAAAACTTTGTAAATGTTTTAATGTAACCCCCATTGGGGGCCCATTTATTAACGGCTCGGATTGTCTATCCCAAAGGAAGAAGATACTGAGCCCAAATACGGCCAAGAGTTTGAGTTGCTTCACACCCTAAGGCCCGCTTTGATAGCGGGATGGTCGGCCGATTGTCGGGAATCGGGGAGAGAGAAACCCCGGCGGGACCCGCCTCCCCCTCACACAAAAGGGGCTAATCGAGGGTGGCCCTCCGGGGTCGAGCACGGTAACCGTGCTCGGTTAACAAACACGGCCTAAGTGTGTTGCACACCTTGGGTGTGCAGAGCTTTTATTTTTTTAATTTTTTTTTTTGAAATGGCCCCCAAGATATCTTAATTTGGGTGCAAGTCATGTCACAATCTTATTATCTAAAAAATAAAAATAAAATGTACTGATTATTAAAAGAATAGATCCAACACTATTCATTTGATCTGGTTTCTTTTTTTTTTAATTTTTTTTGAATAATCTGATAGTGACGTGATTTACACCTCAAGTTAGAGTATTTTAGAGGTCGCTTCAAAAAATATTTAAAAAAATAAAAAAATTAAAGACATTACACACCGAAGATATGCAGCACACTTAAGTCTTACTCCTTCATTCAGCAAAGAGTCATTCGGCCCATATTGTAGACCTCACGGGGAGCCCAGATTCAACCCAAATTTGAGGATGGCCTGACCGGGGCCCAACCCAAAGTACATGAAGGATGCTTCTCTACGCGACGTTTTACGGTATTTTATGTCAAATCAAATAATCCCCAGATCAGATAACCCCCCAAACGTAGAGCAAATGTCCTGATGAGCTAGCGTCCTCATACAGCTAACAGCTGGATTTAGCTCATGGGAGAATCTATGTTCTGGGTTTGGATTTGAGCTGTACACATCAAGACACAACCCCCTCTTTAACATGAATGCAGCAACACATGTTAGAAGCCTGAAAGCAAAACGTTTCCAACCCGAAACTTTGAAAGTTCGTATTTTCCAGAGCTGGACATACTTCTCTGTAATCTTGTAACGGGCATGCATAACTCATGAGAAGACATATTGGGTTATGGATATTTCACCATCTACAATCTTGTATACATGTGTTTGCTCTCTTCAAGAACGTGGATTTTGTGATTAGTAAGTAGTTCTCAGGGGGGGGAGGTATGTTGTGATGAGTCCGGGTTACGGCGTCGTGGACATGAGCAACTTGCTTCAGGTCATGTATAGATCTTGTTCATAAACTTTGGGATAAGACATACAAGACCGAAATTGTGCATCCTCATATATTGACATGCTTCTTAGGTAGATTTGACTTTAGATATGATGTTATAAAAATTGAAATGATGAGACATTATTTGTAAAGCCAAGTTCAAATAAGTGTGACAAAGCTCTGGTGATGATACTTTTATGCTTCTGCATGGTTTTTTCTTTTTGATAAAACATCATAAGAGGATCTTAGGAGAGCGCACATCAGTTCTCAGAAGTGACATGTTCCTGCTCTACCAAATCATTAGATCATTCCTAGGCGGAATTATAAATAGTAGTAATGGCCTCAATTCATTATGGACAAGTTTGATAACGGAGTGGGTTAGGGGCGGATGGTCTACTCGGGATGATCCACCTGACCCTTAATCCTAATTTGGTATGTTAACTCATTTCACTTATTTCTTATGAATGAGTTAATCCACTTTAACCCTATCCGACTCCGGTTAAGAAAAAAAATGTCAAACAAGGAATAACTCACCCGACCCCGGTTAACCTATCTTACTCAGGCTTAACCCATTATCAAATAAGGGTCTATAAAGGTCTCTTTGATTTCCGAATTGTCGGATGGTTGTCGAGTGGAGGGCGCGGCGGGCCCCCCCTCACACACAATGACCTTGTTCGGGCTTGTTCGACCATGATGTCCCTAAGAGTCCTGATTGGACACTGTGCTTACTCCGGATTTGGTGATAGATAGACCCGATTCATCCATAAGCCTAGGTAGATATAACATCCGGGCCTGTCCATAAAGGTGCAGATGGCACTAATTGCAACACTGCACGCCCTCATGAGCCATTGCACATCTGGGAGTAGTTTAGACCTAATAACTTTATCAAGGATATGATTGATACAAATGTACAATTAGTTTAGACTGTCATTATATAATGAACCAGGGAGTGTTGGGCTACTGCATCTGCAACTTCACAGAGTTGCCCTCACAAGCCATTATAATGAACTAGTCCATTTGATACGGTGTAATTTTTGAGTTGGACCGCCTAATAATTTGAACATGATAATTGATATCAGAGTTTTTAATTATATTTTAACATGGATATGATTGATATAAATGTACAATTAGTTTAGACTGTCATTATATAATGAACCAGAGAGTGTTGGAGTCGTGCATCTGCAACTTCATGGACTTGTCCTCGTTATACTTGCAACGGTCAAGAAATAGTTGTCCAATTCATGATCCACACTTCTAAAGATCTGGTTGGTTGGGAAGGGAAAGGTCGCAGGAGAGGGACCTGCAGCCACCATAGAAGGGTCATAAGAAGTCCGGAGAGCTATCTTAAGAGATAACCCTTCGATGATCAAGTCAGACATAAGTGGAAAAGGAGACGAACACTCGGAAAGAGTGGGAGAGACAGACCGGAGCAAGGGAGAGAGAGAGGGCTCGAGAGGAAGGAGTTGTGTATCTCCTAACTGTTGAAATATGGTCCTACTTATATCGTCGTCGGGAGATTTCCTGTTGGATTGCCGTGATTGGGTAAACGTGAGCTATCTAGCTCGCGTCCCTGACGAGGCAAGGAAGTATAGGTGTTAACTTGTCGTCTCTTAGCTAGAGAGATAGCTCCACCATTAATGTGACAAGACTCGCCGACCATTAATGCGGTGGGACTAACCGGATGGGGGGTGAGACTGTGCTATCAGGGAGAGTGACGTGAGCAACATCGCATTTTGTTATTAATGCACTGCGGTAGACGCATTGACGCACGTGAATACGACGCCTGCATTGAGCCTGCGCTGGGACAAGAGGTGTGTTGGGACCCAGAGGGTTGGGCCCCCGTGGTGGGCCGGTGGGTTGCACTAATGGTCTAACAAGATATGCCCTCCTCAATAATGAACCAGTCATTTGAGACGATGTAATTTTGAGTTGGACAGCCTAATAATTTTAACATGGTGTCAGAGTTTTCAGTTATATCTTCTCATCACATATGCCATAGTTATGATTTTCTATGTGATAAAGCCTAAGCCTATCAACAGATGGATCGCCTTCTTCCCACAGTTTACTCAGTGCCCACATGGTCATCCTTGACACCCCGAAATTTATAGAAGAAAGAAAGCACACAGCAGTGTCTTGCGGTGCTAATTAGTTCTGAGTTCCCACTTAGCACTATGTTGGTCATTAGATGGCAGCTTCAAATTAAAGTGAGGGATCCAAAAAATATAAGATGTTGAGATCTCTCCCTGCCATTATTCACATTCTCAGAAAGCACATGGCTTTATTTACACTGAAGAGGCCAAAAGAGAGCTGAACACATTGAACACCAGCAACTGACATAGAGTAGCACACCAACACACTGAAGACCCGCCTACTAATCCCTTGAAGCCTGCGCACATACACTGATGATAAGCTGCGTGCCTTGGTGAACAGCTTAACGCCTATTTACATGATGTCCCTTGGCAAGCCTTGCTGGTACACAGATGAATAGATGCTCCGTAAGCTGCTTCCCTTGATGAACCGGGTGGTGAATCAGAAAAAGGGAGAATCTCAATGCGTGGCTGCAAAAGTAGCAGTCCCTTCCACCTAAAAAGAAGGTGTTATTAGGCAACTGTATTAGATCCAAGAAAAGAATATGAAAGGTAAGAATATGCTCCATGGGACCGCTGATCAATGAAACTAGAGTAGCCTATATTAATCTTACATCCCCATAAGTCTTCTTTTGGGAAGACACCAAGAAATTCTTCCACACAAAACATCGACGACCAAGGTATATCCACCTCATACCAACATTTCTGGTTAAAAGGGGCGTTCATTTAAGACTGCCAAAATGCTTAAAAACATGAATACCACATAACCAATCTGTGAGTCAAATATGAAGGGATACAATGCCTACCTTGAAAGTGGCACCACAGATCTCTTCCTCTGGTGCTGGAATAGCAGTCACCTTGTTCTTGGGGTTCTCATAGCTTTTCAGTCCTCCTAGGGTTGTTGAGTAGAAACATCCTGCCATTAACGAAGACAAATTTTAGAAAACTACATAAAGATAGTGAAATCATCCGCAATCACAAAATGGTCATACCTAGACCCATAAAGAAATATAAGTTACCTCACTGCCAAATCTTAAATAGACACATAAGTGAAACATTTTATGGTGGCAATAAGAACCCATGACAATGAAAACTGCAGTACCTAGAGGAAAAGATGCAAGTGACTTGCCACATGCACCCTTCAGCAAATTAACATCATTACAGAAGGCTACATATCCATCCGCAGTAATTCCCCAGTACAGAGTCACCTTCCCACTAGGATCCTGCCACGCAATTAACCATTAGCCATGACCTTTTTGGAGTGAGAGAATATGGTAGAACATCCTAAATCCATATAGACAGTAGTTGATGATGCATGATTACTCACAGATGCCACAAACAGTGTAGATGTAGTCCTGTCAAATACCATAAAAGCGAACCTCCCACTTAGATGGGCCACCATGTGGCTTGCAGGGTAAGGTGCCCTATCCCTAAGAGCCTTGTAGGCCTCAATCAACAATAATGCCTCGTTGGCATTCTTGGACAGGCCATAATGTTGCCTCAAGCTCCCTAAATTATCAACCACACCTTCAAACAGGCAGAACATATCATCCTTCACAGCAAATGACCTGGAGATATTCCATCAACAAAATTAAAACCATGTCGGCCTGAGTCATGAGAGGAAGAAGCAGAGAATCAAAAGTGTTTTACATCATATATAATAGAGATGAAAGTTGTGTAATTCCATCTGGTGTGTTAAAGAAGAGCTATTCCATCTAGATTTATACAGGAAAGTCATGAGTTTTCTTGAAGCAACAAAAGGTAATGGCTTCCCTTTTCCAATATATCAGCAATATACTTGAATTTATTTGGTTCCTTAGTTTTTCAGAAATGGCACCTCAACTGGATCTCTTACATTTTTCTTTCAAAGGTGGATAAATTATCCTCTAATAAACCCCAAAATGCTTGGCTTTGACTGTAGGCCAAATATCCAAACCCACCCAGGCTTGCCCCAATGACCACCTCGGCTAGACATACCACTGATCTCCAGACTGGGTTTTTCTCAGAGGTGGATCCCAATCATCAGAACCAGAACTACAGTAAATTTGTCAAGAACACCTAAAATCGAACTAAACAAACCAACTCTTACTAGCAACTCCCCACCATAGAAGAGAAGAAAAAAAGACAGAGGGAGAAAAAAAAGGAACAATCATACTAATATATTTTCTGCAGATCTTGTTAAGTTGACACCTGGAGTTGAATCCTTTACCCACGAAAAGCAGCAGTCATGAGACCCTGCTGGATCCTCTGCACAGAGAGATCATCCTCTCTGTCCCTTTGTACTTCCCTTTTTTGGTTATTTTATATCTTTTTGGATTTAGATTATTCTGTATTATTTGCACACCCTGTTCTTCTTCTTCTTCTTCTTGCTCCTCTCTGTGCTCCTTTCCATGGTAGGGCAATGGTTGGATTAGAAACAGATCTATCGAGGGGGCGGCCGCCACAGGTTGTGCAAAAAAGACTGTGTTGGCGCTGTATATACCTAGGGTTGAGGGGGGACTCGCCGGTGTGGGAGTAGGCCAGGTGGCTGCCGTCGCCGGCGACGCACACCGACACGGCCGGGACGGCGGACTCCAGGAACCTCGCCACCAGCGCCGACGCCGCCATCTTGGGCGACGGCGTCCGGCTCCCCGCCGCCACCAGCTCCTCCGGCGGCGCCACCACCTCCCCGCTGAACACTCCCAGCATCTTGCTCAACCACCTCTCTCCTCCCCCTTCCCCCCCTTCTCCACTGCTACACAGCCACGCCCACAACGCTGCTCTGCGCGCTGCCACGGCAAGGGGGACCAGGGCCACTAAGGGGTGGCAGCAACAACAGCAGCAGCAGAACGAGAACAATGGGATCAGGAAGGGACAGAGATAAAAGAGGGACGTGGAAAGAGGGTGCGGGGGCTTCTCTATTTATAGCGGCCGTGAAGCTCAGCAGAGGTGAATCTCTCTCCTCTCTCTCTCTCTCTCTCTCTCTCTCTCTCTCTCGGCATGCAGACTAGGATAGTGGGTAACCCTTATCCGTGTTTAATTCTAATAAAATTTTAAATTATTTTTTAATTTTAAAATATTTTATAAATTTAACATATTTTACGTTAAATTATTCTCAATTTTATTAAGATGATAAATAAGAATGAAAAAAAATTAAATAAAAAATATATATTTCTTATCAAAATTTACATTTTATAGTATCTTATTAAAAATATACCTACCATATGATATATGATATTGCATAAGAATATTTTACGAAATAAATAATATGATATTCGTATGATATTCGTATCCGCTCTGATTCAAATTAGGGTATTATTCGTATCCGAGGAAATATATACAGATTCGAATATTATCTGTCAATATAGATTCGAAGCGGATCCAAATAATATCCAGATCTGCTGACAGACTTAGAGTGCCTTTGAGAACGCACTCAACTTATTCATTCCTCGAAAAATTCACTGACCGTACAAATGATTCAAAATCCACAAAATCCTCTTTACATCTGCTTCCGAGGATTTTTCGATGAAGCCCAATTTTATATCTATAATATCTTTCCTCTGACTTTTTTTGAGCACTCAAAAACCTAGATGCACTATGACATTTGATAAAACTTAAAAGTTGTCGAGAGATTTTGACTCGAAAATAACGTCCGTTGTATTATCAAACGCCGTCGGACTTAAATTTATAAGTTTTTTTCGTTTGAACCCCCGTAACCTTTTATATTTATAGATTAATCCCCTTAATCTAGATAT
Organism: Amorphophallus konjac; assembly: GCA_022559845.1. Taxonomy (NCBI): domain Eukaryota; kingdom Viridiplantae; phylum Streptophyta; class Magnoliopsida; order Alismatales; family Araceae; genus Amorphophallus; species Amorphophallus konjac. Next base: position 229,274 of record JAHNEJ010001289.1, on the reverse strand, counting down.
TTATTTTTAACTGTTAAACAGCTTTTTAAGATTTTTTAAATATATGAGAAGTTTTTTCATAGTGATAAGTATTCTTTTTTATTAAATGGCTTTAGGTTTTAAAAAGTTACGAAGTAATATCTCGATTAGAGGCGCTAATATGTACATATGAATGAATATGGAGCTAAAAACTAAAAATCCTTAAATTTATAGAGAATCTAGGCTGCCGTTATAACGAAATTATTAATGGAGAAGAGAGAGACAGACAGAGAGGATTAAAAATGTTAGGGTGGTATTTTATTTGTATAATTATGGTTAATTAGTTGTGTAAGTATCCTCCTCAACGGTTGAATTGAACGGGGTAACGGGTAAGTAATACTCCTGTTAAGAATTTAATTGTAGAAGTATCCTTTTTTTAAGGCCAAAGTGCCAAACTGCTTCTAGCTCCAGGCCCCCAAATACGTGGGGAGTTGGGGAAGACTTGGAGATCAAATTCCCTCGTTGGTAAATGAGTTGAGAGGGCATTTGTCTCTTGAATTCGGAGGGCTGATGTCCTCTCCACAACATGTTATCATAGGTTCTCTCTCCTTGTCCACCACAAAACAAAATCTATAGATAAATCAGTCTATTAAAATAATTATATGTCTCGATTTGGAAATATTGGGTCTTGGACCCCGAAAATCGACCCAATAACCTAGCTTGGCCAATGAGATCTCAAAGGGCGGCTTTGACATCGGGTTGGTCGGGCGGATAGCGCAACCGGAGAGAGAGAAGCTCCCGGTGGGCCCCGCCTCCCCCCTTACACAGCCTCCGCTAACCGTGCTCGATTAGCAAAAGGGGCCTAAGAGCATAAACTCAACTCGGTCGCAGGTACCTCTCTATGCACCACCATTGCAAGAGTTAAAAAAATTCTTTCTTCTTAATTTTTAAATATGTAGTGCAAATTGGATTACAGACATTTGAGAATTGTTTGCTTGATTGGTGATCTAGGTCAACTGAGATCGATCATCCGTGCGATAAGATATGACTTAACTTGAATTTACTTAGATCATCTCATCCCGTCGTCATTCGACCTTGGAAGATAAAATAAGGCCAAATCTCACACCAATAAGACAAATCATACAATTGAATCATCTGAATCAAAATAGACTAATGAAACAAAGTATTTGGAGCCAAAATTTATGATTCCAAGCTAAACTTGGTAAAAGGAAACAAAATGCATAACTCATGCTACCGTGTAAATTTCAAAGTAATTCCTATATATAATGCGTTGAAATTATAAAATTTTTTGACAAAATGTACAATCAAATATTTGTAATTAAAATATAGTCGAGACGAATATACTTTTACATGTTTCCATTGAGGAACTTGTTTATTAAAAAAATTAAATAACCTCTTTGCCATGGCCCATGTTAATGTATCTAATTAATCTTTTTAGTGTGGTTAACCATTAACTCTAGCATGCTTAGTTTGAAGGGCAGCTCAGGGAGGGAATGTATAAAAGGACACGATCACTCTGCTCTCATCTTCTCTCTCTTCTCATCTTCTGTTGATCCTCACGTAACACGGTCTTTACTTAAGCATCGGAGGTTTGTCTCATGGGATAACGTCCAGGGCCCTTTCTGACGCCCTCTTCCTTATGTTTGTAGGTTTTCACAAATGGTTAGACGTTCTTCCCCAACAAATAAATCTTAAAAGTGTGATACGAGATATAGGAGACCATTTTTCCGTCTCTACACCGTACATTTCACAGAGGAAAAGAAAATAAAAGAAGAAAAATACTCGTGGAATGGGAGGAACCACTGTGCATTGGTAAACTTCTTTTGCATTCACTTAAAAAGGAAGAAAGAAAGTAAGAAATAAACAAAAAAACACAAGAGCACCTGGGCATTTCTTCTGGTTGTCACGAGCTTTGACAGATACCTTTGGCCTTGGATTCCTTCAACTCATACTGTTCTTGGATTTCTTGCAAGGATGGGACACAACCTATCTTGTAGGTCCAGAATAGTTGATTCCCTCTGCCATCCGATCAATTAGAGGAATGCTAGTATGCCACGCTATCTTAAACACATGGTATGAGCACCATGCATCTCTATCAAAGAGAATGTACGTGTTTCATGCCACTCTCACATGATTACATGGAAGGGATTTTGATGTTGAGAGGGTATTGAACTCAAACCCGACATCATTAGGCACTCTTGCCATCTCTAGTCACTATTCGATAATCAGATGGCTTGTACCAGTGTAGCAAAAAAAATAAAAATTACAAAAAGGGTGAGCAAAAAATAAGGTAAAATATCTTTCTTCTATCTGTCTACTCTAAAGTTTATTTACTATTTTTCCCCATATCACATTTCTCTTATTTATTAAACTAGCAATTAAGTTGACGTTCTTTCATTAGTTTTTTTTCACAAACAAGCAAAATTTTGAACCCAAGTTCAACTTTTTACATTGCAACGTAATCAATCAATCAATCAATCCTACAGATAAAGTTGTTGATATATTTGAGGTCCTGTAACTTTTAATGAAGCCAATCAAAGCAGTGAACAACTCTTTTCTGTCAAGCAGGGTGGTAAACATGCATGAAATGGTATTTGAGATACTCACCAAGTAAGCCATTAATTATTCTAGCTAGATAATGGCTTTGTCTGAATATGATGATATCAATATTGTTGGCTTTAATTTGTTGGCATCAATAATTATGACTAATTAAATTGCTAAACAAGTCGATGACTTTAAAAAAAATAAAATGATGTGTGAATTGATGCTGGCATCGCAATGCTAGTAGATGCAGCATCAAGATTGTGTTATTTTGGTTTAAAGCAAAAGAGAATCTACTGACCTATGGAAAAATAAGTACACACATGCATCTTGAAACTTGTTATTGATTTTTGATCTCCATCTCGAGGCTTTTTCCACTTCACTTAACTTGCTTCCTCATTACCATTCAAGGGTAACTACAAATCTCAGAATGCACAGAAATTTTAACAATTTGATTTACTAATATCACCACATAAACGAAGAATAACGTACCATGACTCCAATATGAATAATTATTAATTACTAAGTTTGATCTACCTAAAATTGCGGGAAAATTGTACTATCCACTTATATGTTGTCTATATCAATCCAGAGGAAACTGGGCCCTTCCAGTGGGGGAACACCCAACATCTTCCACAACCAGAATTTGGATCAGGAAGGGATGGTAGTCGCTGCTTTAAATTGCACTTCAATTTAGTGGTATCAGCTCCTCTGGGGCCTCCCTGCTCCTCCCTGGCCCCTCCCTATTTATGTGAACCACTGCTGATGGGGAATACATCCATCCATGGCCATGAACTATGGAGAGCTGGAAAAGTCGGTAAAAATCTCTTACATGGTTGGTGATGGGGATAGGGTGCTCTTTTTTTCTCTTACCTATTTGTTTTTACGGAATAGGTGAAGGGGATATTATAACCAGAGTTAGGGTATATCAAAAAATAAATAATATTATTTTGATTACATTTGGGTTAACTTATTCCACTATTTTATTAAAACAGGCTTAACTTAGATACCGACTCTTGACCAGGCTATAGATCAGAATACTGAATCCGCGAAACAAACAGAATAGGAAGAATAAGGCACCGGTATATGAGTTACCGGTGCCTTATTCCGCAAACAAACGTGCCTAAGCTTGAGTTAGACATGGAAAAGTTGGTGGGCATCGGGACATCCTAACTTTGGGGAAGGGAAAGGAGGTTATGGACCCGCCACTCAAGATAAGTAATATTGTTTCGTGTGACACCCTCGTTAATTACACACGAGATAACAGTTAATTTATTTTAAAAAATTATTTTTGAGTGATTCTCGTATTAAGTTTACTTGACGTGTCAATTTGCTGTGTCCAACATGCCATCAAATGAGATAACATGATAATCACACAACCAGAAAAAAGAGAAAATCTCATATGTAGGTAGGGCTGTCAATGGGTCGGGCTGGCCCGATAGGCCTGCGGGCTTGGCACGATTTTGGGTCGGGTCACAAGGCCTTTTCCGGCCCGTGGACTCTTAGCCGGGCCTAAAAACCCTGTCCGACTAGACCCACGGGCCGGCCCGACTCGTTCTTTTTTTTTTCTTCTTTCAAATTTTAAAAATTACTTAGTTAAAATTATATTATTTTACTTAATTAAAAATTTTAAAATTATATTTTCATACAAACTGTATAATTAATATCAAAATTTTAGTTAATTTAATAGATTATAAGTTTTATATTATTAAATGTATTAATTTTTCTTATTTTTTATTTTTTATTTAAATTATCGGATCGGGCCGAGTCTTAGTCGGGCTTTACAATTTTTTAATAATATCGGGTCCGACCCGACTATTAACAGCCCGAACTCGACCTAAGTCCAACCTGAACTCGACCCATTAACAGCCCTACGTGCAGGTTACATTTTTAAAAGAAAAATATAATTCTACTCTCTTGGAGGTCCCGTTCACCTTTCCGCATGAGCTGCTTTCCGGGAGCAAGAAGCCACGAAGCTGATTCGTAATGGGTTTGGCTGTTAACACCAAAAGGGATAATGATTTTAAGCTTCGGCGCGTCAGTTTCTCGACGGAGTCGACGTCAACACCTTATAATTGTTCCGTCAATAATGACATACAAATTAATTTTGAAAAAAAATCAGTTAAAGCTATCAACCAAACCACCTGCTTTAATTAGAACGATACGTGTGCGCGCCGCACATGGTTTAGCCGGACCACGTCCTCCGAGTCGTCCACCTGGAATTTGGCACGTGATGCGATAATAAGTTGGTCCGGGTCATTTTTCAAAAATGAAAAAATAATAAAAAAATTTGATTGGATGACATGTGCCGAGTTGATCTTGACTCGTAGATAGATCCGGATACCTTCATCTCAAGTGTCGAATAAACCTTGGTACATAAATATTACAAATAGAAATTATATATGTGCATTTAAAACGAACATTAAATATGTATTCACCGCAATTAAAAAAAGGGATATAATCGTAGAAGCGTGGATGCGAAATGAATAAATTTGATCCCATTAATTTGCTCCCACCGGACGGGCAACCTTCACGGCGAATCTGCCAAGATCGTGGCATTGAAAAAGAGATCGTTTGGGTGTGGAGGCTGGAAAAAGGTCGATGAACCACGAGTACTTCAGGTCCGCTTTGATAGCGAGGTGGTCGGGAGATTATCGAGCGGATAGTGTAAGTGAGGAGAGAGAAGGTGCGATGAGCCTCGCCCTCCCTCGCATAAAAATATTAACTACCTCTAGTTAACGTGCTCGGCCCTTTACGATCGAGCACGTCAATCATGTTCGGTTAACAAATTCACCCTCAGGGTTCTTAATTGCCGGGGTAGACCCGACGTGATTTTTTTTCCTTTTTTTTAAAAGAAAGGTACCCCCCTCAAAAATCTTATGTATATTGTTGAACTTCTCCTCATTTTTGATCAACTTTTTTATTAGGTAGTTGTTGAATTTGTGTGAAGATATGTTTTATATTTACATTTGTGCTCGTGTGTATACTATGCTTATGTGAATTTAATATCATATGTGCTCTTTATAAAATATTATGTCACTTTTCTCGTCACTTCGTAATAGATTTTAACGACCCTTTAACAAAAAAAAAGGACGATAAGGAAACATGTGATATTTAATTCACATAGAGAGGATATACATGTAAGTACAAATACAAGATTAATTTCAGATTAATTTACTTTCAATAGGGATATATAGCAAAAAATCATATAGAAGTCTTTATTATTATTATTTTTTGCAGTAAAGGTCTTTTCATTAATAGATAGATAGGGTGGTGGTGAGTGGGGGAGACGTGTCCGTTGTAGGGTTTGTCGTCTCGATCGATCCGTCCGTCTCGGTCACGGCCTGGGACGGGTCGGGTCGGTCCCGTCTCGCTCCGTCTCGATCCATCTCGTAAAATATTAAAAATAAAAAATGACTCTTTATATATATAATATATACATAATAATATAAAAAATAAAAAAATACTATATATATAATATATAATAAAATATTAAATTAATGAAATGTCTCGGTCACGACTCACAATCCGGACTTCTCGCCCAACGCCTGGGTCGAGTCGAGACGTGCGAGTCAAGACGATCCAGACCGGGATGTCACATGGGGTTTGTTGCCTTTACATGTCTCTAGCAACCATGCTTGACAGATCATCATCTTACGATCTCACCAAGTGGATTTAATAACTGGGTTTTTTTGCGGGAGTCGTGTGTAAAAAGTTTGCTAACTATTTGGAGTTGATGTCTTGATGCAGGAACCTCCTACCTTCCCCGTTCACAGAGCATGCTGAAGCTGATGTCTTTCCTAATGTCTTAATCCTTTATTTTTCTTTTTCATTATCGTCTTTAGTTTGCGACGGTACGTGAATCCTACCGTTCCTTCCGTTAAAAAAAAAAGGTGAAACTGAACTGTGGTTAACTTCACCCAGACATGGTAAAAAGATGAAATCGATCACCCATGGTTGGCCTTCTTCGCAGCTCGACCTCCCCGCAGGAGGACTCCACCATCTCAACGTTGGGGTGTCGATCTGAGTGCGGTCGAGTATTATAGAGAGAATATAGAATAGCTGGGCATGCCACCGCAGACGATGTTAGTTTTCGATGCAAGTGGAGCGCTGCTTCTTCGTCGTCTACGAGCACATGCCCCAACGGAGCCCCAACTGCATGCCATCTTGTCGACCTAAACGACGCAGGCTTGCTAATGGCCACCCCCAACGACCTTTTTGCCCGTCGTCACTGTCGTCAGGCCGTAGTTCTGCGCTCCCTACCATGTTGACATCGTCGTCAAGAAGAAGGCCCTCAACATGACAGGCACGACTTCACCGTCACCAATGCAAACGACAACGTGGTGTTCCGGGTGAAGGGCGTCTTCTTCAGCTACCGGTGGAGGCGAGTGTTGCTTGATGCCGCCGCAGCCACCGTGAACTGGAGAGAGAGAGAGAAGGGGCCGCACCGATCGGCCCGGAGGAGAGAGAGTAGGGTGGCCGACATTGGCTGATTGTGAGGGACAGAGAGATAGAGAGAGTGTGTGTGTGTAGGTCGACACCGACTAGCCTGGGAGGAGAGAGGACACGTAGAGGGAGTAGAGCGATAGAGAGGGACCAGAGAGAGAGAGAGAGTGAGAGGGCCAACGTCGACTGACCTGGAGAGAGAGAGACGACCTCAAAAAAAGTGTATTTTAGGAATTTCAAAGTTAAGAGATTAGGAGCCCTTTCTGACAAATAGTTATAATTTCAAGACTAAACATAAATATCTATATTTGTAGGGACTAAAAGACATATTATATATATATATATATAAAGTCACATTAATAATGAGCTTTGTGTGTGCAATGCAGTACAAATTAGACTGCACGTTAAGAGTACTGTAAGAAATACATCAGCAATGGGATTCCAAATCTGCCATTGCGATCATCTCACGTTAGCTCAGCCACACCTTAGTAGCCCCTCACCGACACTTGAAATTATTTGTTTGGGGGAAAGCAATGTGCAGATTGGATGATGAAAACTAATCACCAAATCTGCAGGACCAACGGCCTAAAATATATGACGCCACATCATTGCAATGGATGCCATCTCAACTATTACGAGGTTGAACTCTTGAGTACCTCCGGACGTCGCCGGACACTGAACGAGGGACATCCTGATCGCCCCCCATTCCTGTGTGAATGGATGACCCAATCCGCTCCCGGAACAGAAGCAAGCTGCCAGTACTCGGGGGGTGGGGGACAAACCTCAGATGAATTCTCTATTACATGCAGACGCGTTTCCCACGATGATTAGAGTTAGTAAAACATGATACACGGGTAAGAGCTTCTTCGTAGCCGAAGAATCGAAGGCACAGGCATCGTTGAAATCTGAAATAAAAAGAACGAGTTCGTGGTGGATTTCCAAGCTGTTCACCTGTGGGCAGGTTCAGTTCTATCAGGTGCCTCGAGGTCGTAAGCAGATCACCCATTTATTATATGATGACGACACTCTGGTGTTCCTAAATGATATGGCTAAAAACATTAAAAGGCTCTTGCACTTCATCAAGGAGTATGAAGAATCTTCTGGTCAGAAAGTGAATAATTGTAAGAGTAGCTTCATTGTGCCACATAAAGCAGCCCCTGCAGTCATTAAAAGAATTGCTGATAACACTGGGTTCCAACATAAAACGGGACTTCAATCATATCTTGGTGTCCCACTCTTTGAAGGAAGAAAAAGAGTTTCATATTATAAATACCTGCCGGATAAAATATGTATCAGGTTAGACAGTTGGCAATCTAAGTATCTGTCCCAAGCAGGAAGAAGGTGCCTTATTAATTCAGTGCTCCAATCCATCCCCATATATACTGCCAGTGCTTCTTGTCTTCCAGCTACAATTATTGGCACCATCAACAAGATCTGTGCAAACTTTTTCTAGAGTGGCAATGAAGGCCCGAAGCGCCACTGGGTCTCCTGGTCTAACATTACCAGACCTATTGAGGAAGGTGGTCTTGGGATAAAAAGCCTGCACTACGTCCAAGTCACTATGGTGGCAAAACAGTTATGGAGAATCTTAAATGGCAATTCTACGTGGTCTCAATATGCAACTTCGAGATATATTAAAGGTCATTTGAGCACTATTGTGAAGCCATTTCCTGTTGGTGTTCGGAAAGATGTGTATAGTATGGCTAAGCAAACTGTGTTATCCAATACTCGGTGGATCCCCGTGGATGGTAACACTATTGATGTGTTGAAGGATAATTGATGTGGTATTATGCCGGCACCTCATGTTAATTTCTCAAAGGTTACCCTCAGGGAAGCAATTTTAAACCCAAATCACTTGGTTTGATCTCATATCCCATACAGTCTGGCACAAAAAGCTGGAACAATACAACTGGAACAGAAGGGGGATAGATGTGTCTGGGCCCCTAACACTGATGGAACATTTACTAATAAATCTACATACAATGTTGTAAGACAACATGGGAATAGAAGACATCCTCTTAAGAAGATATGGGGAGCAAATATCCCTCCGAGGATTTCCATGTTCTGCTGGAGGATTCTGCATATTGCAGTCCCGGTTGACTGCATGGTGAAGAACAGTGGTATTAGCCTCCCATCTAAATGCGTTTACTGTAAGTCCAACAATCAGGAAGAAACTATGAACCATTTATTTCTGGAGAGCCAACTTGCTAAACCTCTGTGGAGGTTCTTCAGGACTCTCTTTGATTCCCGCTGCAGAAGTTCAAATTCTGTCACAGGGTTCTGTTGGGATGTTATTTGTACAGCTGATAATAAATCTCCATATGACTTTGTAGCCATCTTCATCATGATGCACATTCTATGGGAGATTTGGAAGGCTCGGTGCAAGTTTAAATATGAAGATAAGGGGCCATCTACTAGAGTCATACAGCAATAAATTATGGGACAAGTGGAGTTTGCTATGAAACAGGCCACCTTCAACATGGCTCCTTTAGCTAGTGAAAGATCAGTGATGAAACAGTATAACTTTGATTTCAGTTTTGCAGAGATGCCTTCAAAAATTATCAAATGGTTCTGCCCTAGTACAGGTGTTGCTCTAAATGTTGATGGGATTGCAAAAGGAAACCCAGGACATGTTGGCGGAGGAGGATGCATCATGGGGAGTAGAGGTGAATTTATATATGATTTTTCTTATTATTATGATGTGGGAAACAATATGGTGGCTGAGGCTAGAGGATTACTAGATGGCCTTAGAACTCTGGTTAAGAGTGAGCTTCCTGTAGCCGTGATATATTCTGACTCCAAGGCCCTTATCTCATTGATTCAATCCAGTGGCAAGCCTCCGTGGAGGATTTGTAAATAGTGAGATGAAATAAGAGATACCATTATAAGGTATGAATGGAATATCCAACATATATAGAGAGAGGGTAATTCGATAGCGGATGTGTTAACATCTCTAACTTGCTTCAACAGAACCAATAAGGATTATGAAAGCTAGAAAGACCTTCCCAGCAGAGATCATGGATGTGCCACAGTGGATGCAACTGGTCTTCCTAACCGGAGGAGATGAGACACTTATAGATCATTGTTTCTTTCTTTCTCTTCTTTTTGGTTCTTACTCGAGGGTATGCCCCGTGATATAATTTATAATTGTTTACGTTGGTATCAACAAAATTAAGGCCGAATACTATTGGCGGAATTAGAACACATCGTGCATTCCCCGATATGTATCTCTTGGTCTAGTTTATATAAAAAAAAAAGTCTCATATATCCCACCTTTCCACCCTACCCGGTACCTTCTTGCCACATGCCCGGCCAACTCTCACCTTTACTTGCCAGTTACAATAGCATTTTACCGAACAACACTTTTCCAAATCACAAACACCAGATGCTTGACAGCGGTGATGGCCAATCAAGGGGCTGCTCGGAGTTTGGTAAAATTCCGTAAGACACAGGTAAAACACCGCTTTATGTTGTTGGAATGCTGTACACTCCTGGGTTTTTGAGTTTTAACATTCAACTGTCCACTTCCTTTTCCCCCTTGGTTTGATTTCAGTCCAAAGCTGTCGAAAACTTGAAGCCGAAGAATTTTACAGAACGGTACATAAAGCCAGGGGATCGCAACATTTTTCAGCACTTTCCTACTCATCTTTATTAGATGATAGTGATGATATTCCAGCAAAAATAAAGAGAATTAAACTAGGGTTCCATATACAGCTTTCATTCAACGGATGGTCTGTCTATCACATTACTATACAGAGGGACAGCAAGCAGAATGAAGACAGCAAACAGAGGATAGCACGAAGATGAGAAGGTTGTACTATAAGAAAAGCGTGCTCAAACTTCGTCCAAAGTGAAGTACATAAACTCGGGTTGCAAAAAAATTATCCTTTTTATGCTACTGACAAGATTAGCATCTAAACAAGAAAGAAAACTGAGGAAGTAGTCCTCTATCTATAGTCCTCTGGAAGACGATACCCTGTCATCACAATTCTGTCAGCAAACATTTTCCCTGTCTTTGGCATAACGTGCCAGTGCAATGTTAAGTTGACCTCTTTACCCCGGAGGCTGCTTCCCTAAAATTAGATAAGAGAACAAAATATAGAACCAATCAAGAAGTGGCATACATCAGGAACAAACCCAGTTCAAAGAATGCCATCAAGTTCGAGAATCAGTATATGAAGTACATCACATTAAAATGATAAAATAATGACGTCAATTCTCAACAGCATCTCATTTCCAAGTTTTGAAATATGTAACGCAATAATTGAGATGAATGCCATACAGTAACAATTGCAATGCTGCACTTGGAAGTAAACTTGTCTCTCTAACATGTGATACCTTTCAACAGGCACATGGTCAAAATATGATGAAGATGAAAAACAAATATAAGCTGGGCTCGGAGGTGTTTTCAGAAGTAAAACAGGATCTACATACTGAGCACAATCATTTTACGCTTGCATTGTTGACCAAGGCCCTTTCCCTAGGATAAATTTTTTTCATTACCAGATATAAGAAGTAGTATTGCAAAAATCAGCTGCCGTTTGCGAAAGAAAGGGATGAACAAGTGCGGTTTCAATTTTGATACTCACAAGACATGCATTCAGTTTTTTGCCTAGTTAGAGTGACGGTATTGGCAATTTGGCACCATCATTGTTGCTGAAGGAACAAGAACAACTAGAAAAATAATTTGAAACATTAATGAGGAGATTATATAGTACTTGCCTGATCAATAAAACGGTACTTGTTTGTAGTGTGAATCCAAAATTTTGCATGCTCCTTGGATGGAATAATACCATCCCAAAGTGAAACCTGCCCAAAGGATGCATACCAAAATGAACTGTTTTCTTTGGCAATCTTTAAATACATTTATGCGTCAAAATGAGGCAGAATTTTCTTCATCAACATTCAAAGAAGAGAATGGCATGCAAATAAAGAATAAATTTACTTCTAATGATATGAAGGCTTCAGAGAGAAAAAAAGAAAATTGTTAAATTCTAGAAATAAAAAAAAATCTTTAAGGCACCCTCACACAAAACCTTCAAAATAAAATGTCACTGTACTGAACCACTGTTCCAAAACTCAAGTTAGTAGGTGGAGAAGCTGAGAATATCTGGCATTAGACTAAACAGCTCATGAATACCTGGTCTGAGACTAAATGGCTTACACCAAAAATATAGGATGCTGCTAGGTTTCGAGCACAGTATAACTGGGAAGAATTGGATAAACTGAGCATCCAGGCTTTACCAGAAATATTACCCCATAACACAGCAATTTGAAAGAAAACAAGGAGAAAACAATGCATCGACTCTAAAAACAGAATTGTTATCAACTGGTGGCAAGACTACTTAAATGAAGAAGCCTGTCTTCCATGTCCATCACCTCCCCGAAGGCATCATATAAAAATTGGAGAATATTTGCAGCAAATTCGCAAGGGATTGTGTCAAAAGAATTTCACAACACCACATATTTCATATGGAATGCAATCAACAGACTTGTAAGCAGTAAATCCAAATCACAATTTCATGATGAAGGTACCTGATTCAAAGCATTTTGTGGGGTCTCATATTCTGCAGCTACAAAGACAAAGACCTGCATGAGTGACTATGGTTAGAAAAAAAACATGGAAAATCGCATGGAATTTCAATTCATCCATCCAAGCTGTAAATATCACAACATACATGCACACAGATGGAAACATGATGCCCTATGAGTCCCAAAATACCAGGAAAAGAAAACACATTTAACCATTCAACTGAAAAAAAGAAAAGGAGAAAAGGGTTTGCACCAAAGAAATGTAAGATGATATAGCCCATAATAGAGTAGTTCAAAGCTTATGATTCTAATCAGAAGGGCATGAAACATACAGGCATAATAGAGCAATTTAACAAAACGGCATCGGCTTAAATGAAGACTGCAAATAACAGAAGTCTAGCACATGATTCATTGAGTTAGATAAATGAACACACTCGTGAATATCATACTGGCAACACAAAAACAACAAAACTTACTCTTTTTACTAAGCATTACCTGCATAAAAACATATACTCAATGATAGATAATCTACCAAAATATTAATTTCCTAAGAGGGTGCACATTTCACAATAAAGCATAAAATACAAAATTGTCATGAAGATCTGGGAACAGTATCTTTTTTCTAGTTTAGTGGTAGTACTACGAAATGATGAAGAAAGAGCAGATGATCCACAGATATTCAGAGCATTATATCTGGATTTGCATAAAGCCTACTAACCCGCGTACCTGTTTCGTGTTCCAAGTAAACACTGATTGGAGGTCAGCAGAGATATTCATTGTCAAGCTCACCTGCATGCATAAGATGAGGCAAGGATATGAAATGACCCGTGTAAGAATCACAACTACAACTGTAAGTATGTAAAAAAAGAAAATGTAAAGGAATTCAGAGATGGCAGAAGTACAAAGGACATTCCAGTCAAGGTTCCACTGTTAAACCTTTGTGGATAAGATGGAAGATGGAGAGGACAAAGTATCAAGGAAGGATATGGTCTGGACCATCAGTCTTAGTTCCTGCCTACTGTTGGAACCAAAAATTTGGATGAAAAGAGAGAGAGAGAGAGAGAAAGAAGAGAAAAAAAGAGACACAAAAAAGGTCCCCCCCCTCCCTCATTTCAAGGGTTTGGATCGGATAAACCCCCCCCCCCCCCCCCACCTTGGGGGTTTGGACCGGATAACCGGATAAAACCCCAAGGTGGGGAGTTTGGACCGGATAAACCCCCACCTTGGGGGTTTGGACCGGATAAAAGGGGGGAGTTTTGACCGGGTAAAACCCTCACCCTTGGGGTTTGGACCGGATAAACCCCCATTTGGGGGGTTTGGACCGGTTAAACCCCCCAGATGGGGAGTTTGGACCGGTTAAACCCCCTAATGGGGTATTTGGTCCGGTTAAAACCCCCCAATGGGGTATTTGAACCGGATAAACCCTTAAATAGGGTATTTGGTCTGGTTAAAACCCCCTAGTGGGGTATTTGGATCGGTTAAACCCTCCATCCTATGGGTTTCGACTGGTTAACCCTCCTAGTGAGGCTTCTGGTCTGGTTAAAACCCCAAATGGGACACTTGGTCCAGATAAACCCCTCTCTCTTGACATTTGGTCCGGTTAAAACCCCAAATGGGACACTTGGTCCGGATAAACCCCTCTCTTGGCATTTGGTCCGGTTAAAACCCCAAATGGGGTACTTTGGACCGGTTAAACCCCTAAATAAGGTATTTGGTCCGGTTAAAACCCCAATTGGGGTACCTAACCCGGTTAAAACCTTAAGTAGGGTACTTTGCTCCGAATAAACTTCTCATTCTTGGAGTTTAGTCCGGATAAAACCCTAGGTTGGCCCCTTTGGAGCGGATAGAGGGTGTAACCGCGCATAACTGCTCCTGGGCTCTATAAATATCCCAGTGGGACCCCCAGGCAAGACACACATAGAAGAGAGATCGCATAGAGACAAAGCTCTGAGGATCCTTGTGCTTGTGCTCGTGCTCGTGCTCGTGCTTGTGCTTGTGCTTTTAAAGGTCCATCCTTTGGGGGGGTTTATGCTTGTGTTGTGCTTGTACTTTAAGTGCTCAAGGTGAGGGTATGCTATAAAATTGTCTCTTCTTGAGTTTGCACATATGTTCTTGTGTTGTGATTAATGTAATCTCTTTGTAAATATTTTGAAAAAAATAATACGATTCTCTGAAATAATCAGGAATCCCATAAGCACCCCAACTTTTACAAAAAGGGTATGCATAGATACCCTTGTGATTGACAGACGCACGAAGCTGGATCTCAACCTATGAGAGCTCAAGAAAGAGAAGCAATCTCTCGAGAGTCTTTAACCAACGCGCCTTCACTAAGGAGGGACTTACGTCTCATGCCAAGATTACACGAAACTCACGTTCAGTCCAGATGTTACAAAAATACGCTTGGTCTGGACAAACTACACAAATACCTCTGAACTTTTTTAGAAGTTGCAAGCAAATTCCTACTCAATGGAAAATCGCAAATAAACCCAGAAGGGTTCAGAACCTCAAACAAACTCAAGAAGGGTCAAAAATTGCAAAAAACATCCCAGAAGGGTCAGAAACTGTAAAAATATCCCAGAAGAGTAGAAACTACAAAAAAACCTCTGAAGGGTCATATCCCAGAAGGGTCAGAAATTACAAAAATTACAAAAATACCTAAGAATGGTCCAAAATTGGAGAGATACTCGGGTTGGGTCAAAAATTGCAAATATACCCAAAAAGGGGGTTTGATCTCTATGAAAATAAAATTCAACGGTTTGTTCTGATGGTAGAACGAAGGCCAAATGTAAATCAAATGACCCGACAATATAATCGAGGTTTTATGTATTTTGTAAAAATGAATTCAAAGAATAAAATGTTTGGTATTCTCCTACAAATGTTTATCTCTAATTGGTGATCTCTTTGATCAAATCTGTCAGATAAAACACCCAATATCATAACAGATATTGTAGAGGTCGAAAAGGGTATCTTTGACAGTTAATCAAGAGTATTCGAACTTTACGCCGATGTAAATAAGCATCGACTACGATCGATAGGGAAATGCCTCATATCCAAACCCAAATAGTCTGATAAACCTAAATTCGCAGAAATAATAATGCACACGCTACTGAAATAGCCACAAATGTGCATCTCCTTCTTCAAAGAAATATTTATTTATTTATTTCCGTGTTAAACACCTACCAACATCAGAATCCTTCCGCAAGAAACGGTGGTTGTGGGAAGACTTACTACAACAGTTGACAACTTCAGATATTTAAGGAGTGCAGAAAATAATATCTAATTTGCAAATCCTTCAATATGTATTGAATTCTCCTTTTTTGTTCAATCCTTATAA
Organism: Amorphophallus konjac; assembly: GCA_022559845.1. Lineage (NCBI taxonomy): Eukaryota > Viridiplantae > Streptophyta > Magnoliopsida > Alismatales > Araceae > Amorphophallus > Amorphophallus konjac. The sequence continues at coordinate 213,442 of JAHNEJ010001289.1, read as the reverse complement.
CTTTCTTTTAGATGCTTTCATAATCTCATTGGGTTTTTTTATATATTTATAAGACATATATACAATATTCCATTCAAATCAAACATCTTTATAAGTTTATTATAGAAATTGTTCTACAAATAGTCATTCACCTTTTTAAGCCTAGCCAACCCTAAATTTGATGGCAAGGGAGTAAAAAGGTTCAACCCCTCTGTCCATGCCACTCCTGCCCTCACACATGGAAAGCTGCTTCCATCCTTGCCTGCACTCCCCGCTGCCACTGTCCTTGCCACCATCCACACTCAAGTATACCCTGCCAGTGCTCAAGCAAGCCACAACTGCTGTCACCAGCATCCACTGCAGTAATCACCAGTGCTGCCTCTGTTCATGAGTCAACAGATGCCAGCCCATTCTTCCTCCTCCTCCCCACTCTTTCTCCTTATTGTTCTCCTCTGTCCCCTTCTTCCTCCTGCTCCTCTTCTTCTTACTCCTTCATCCTCGTCTCCCTCTTATTCTTAGTCTCAGTAGAGATGTAATCTCTGGACCCGGAGAAATAGAGATCTTGAAGAGGTCACGGGAGATGGCAAACAAGGCCTAAACATCAGTTGGGGGCTGAAAGTTTGCTTCCACCTTATTAAAGAGCTGCTTATAGATGCCTCGATCAAAAGAACAACCCGAGAGGATATGGTCCATCAGTCAGATGCAGGGACTCTTTCATCTAAGATCCTCGAAATCAACACCTTCACGTTTGGAGGGAAGCAAGGCCTTCAAACTTGTTAGTTGTGTTGCAGAAGGATACCTACTCCCTAGTGCCACCAACAGCAATCAATGCATAGGCTGAGTGAACAGTGAAGCTTCCAACCCCAGCCCACCTCCAACAAGAGGAATCTAGACATTACTACCTACGGCTCAGTAGATGTTCCACAATCTAGTCCTACAATACTTTTGATGGTTGACCTTCAGCCAGAAGCCTCTCTCAGATTTTCCCAACTCCCACACCTATTCCATTCAAAGCTTTGATAAAAAGATGGGAAACTCCGCATGAAGTTGACCACCTGGACAAATGTGTCAAACACTCAAACTCCTTCAATGTCACTGCTGTATCACCAAATTTAGTAGAGAGCATGTTCATTTCAGTAAAGAAAGAGTGAAATTAACAGTATACAGCATGACACTAGAAATATAGAGATGACGAAATCTTGATTGTTATCCTTGTGGTTAATCACATTTAAGTTTCAATTGAGTCGCATATGTTACTAGAAACTAAGGTCTAGTAAGCAGAGGAAAATGATGAATTTTAAGGTAAGTAAAATGTAGGAATCAGAAGTGGATCCGGGTCCAGATCTTAGTTGTTGGGTTTCTGGACCCAGAGCAGTTGGATCTGGACTTATCAGTATGGATCTGGAGCTTACTATGTCCGTGCATTCATGTCCTTCTCCGTTTATTACTTGACTGAGGTTAAAAGGAAAGTGAAAAGAGGGTGTTCACACTTCACAATGAGATTGCCTCTCTCCAGAAAGGCTGGTGACTGCCCCATTGTTCTTTCTTCCTTCTCTGCTTGCTTTCCAGCAATTCTACATGGTATCAGAGCAGGGTGCAGGCTGAGCAAGCAAGAGAAGGGTATTAGGGAAGGGTTGGAAGGAGTTCTTCTAACCAATGGTGAAGCTCGGTCATTCAGCAACTGTGTTTCGTATTGACCAGCCAGAAGTATTTCTCTGGAGACAGGAGGGCTGGCGGCAGAGATGTACCCTCTTTTTGGCCTTCTTATCTGCTGATAGCTTTATCAAGTCAAACAACTAGGCTTGTGTAAGTCTTGGGTAACTTTGTTTGTTTCTTGAGAAGGATCATTGGCATAGGTGGGCTGGCCTAGTATCAGTTCTCTTGGTTATTGTACATGACCAACAAGTGTCTTTTTAAAAAAAAAATACTTAATGAAAAAATTGAGTTGAATATTCAATTTTTTGGAAAAAAGACTTAGATGACACATATATTAACTAACTCACTAATTCATGTGGAAGGAAGGGAGACTATAGTCCAATACTGGTCATGTATAGAGGACCGGAAGAAGCATCTGGGTTGTGTTTTTGTTTTCTTCTTGTGTAACGTGTATGTGTGTGGAAAGTGGAGAGTGCCATCCTGCCATGAAACCATAAAAGGGTAAGTTACAAGCGTGAGATGCCTAATATACCCAGATGAACACCCTCTCAAACCTTTCAGCCATCTGAAACAGAAGAACCCCAATACACTAACATAAAAGAAGGAAAACCCTCAAAAAACATTGAAGTCAAGAAATGGCCAGTCCGAAATTCACCTGTCAACACACCATCCCTGACCACTTTCAATAGATTTCCCTAGGCCCATCAAGAATCGGTTTCCCTTTTACACAAGAAAGACTTCTTATACCAGAAGGCACATTCTTTCATAAGAAACAGCTCCAGCTTTCCAAGTCAGTGAACTTATATAACACTGATGACATTTGCTCAGGCACACATAAATTAGGAAATAAAAGAAGAGTTCAATCATGGATTATGTTGGAATTTGGGAATAGTCCCTAGACAATAGTCCCGTATTGGTTAAATGAGTTGTGGTTCATATGTTTATGACCCTGGGCCTGTGTATCCCAACACCGCGGTTTTGTGGATTCAACATGATATCAGAACATGGTCTTGACCCAACTTCATATATTTCTTATCTCACCACCTCCACCTAATTAATCTCCACGACCCATCTTGGCCATGAGGGGTAGTGTTGGAATTTGGACATAGTCCTTAAGTAATAGTCCTATATTAGTTAAATGAGTTGTGGTTCATGTGTTTATGACCCTGGGCCTGTGTATCTCAACACCGCAGTTTTGTGGATTCAACAGATTATGTGTATACTTTAGTGACAAGCTACTCTTCCATTCCAACCGTGGTTAACTATAAATGAGATCCAATCCATGAGGATTTTCAAGCATAATAAAGAAATGGGCAATTACATATCCAACAATTGACACATTAGCGATAGCCAAAAGAGAGCCAACGACAGACAGAGTGAAAGAGAGAGTGAGATTACCTCATCATTTCCATTAGGCTGCCTTTGAAACCAATTTATGTTCAGCACCTGCAGAAGCCAAAAAGTGGGGGGGAAAAAGAGACACTTTGTTCATGGCCAAGAAGCGATAGACAAAAACATGGATCATGCTACACACAGAGGGAAGGGTATAACACCTAACACTGAATCCGCATTCACAAAGTAAGCAAACGATCTATTGGAAACCTTATTCAAGCATATAGAGAAAAACGCCACATTAGCTAAGATAATATGGTTCAAAACCCCTGACAAAAGGGGGTTGAGCTCTCTATTCTCCAGAAATCACACTAATAGGACACCAATTCCATCATCTTCCGTCTCTGAATTGAGGGAAGACGACTTAATTTGACGACGCACGGAGGAAAACATCTCACAGGAAAAATTCTACGGTCCAAAACCCCCGGAAAAAGGGGGTTTTTTAAGCTCTCTACTCTCCAGAAATGACACTAACAGGACCCCAATTCCATCGTCTTCCGTCCCTGAATTGAGAGAAAACGACTTAATTTGTTGACTCACGAAGAAAAGCACACCACAGGAAAAATGTTACCAGGAGTCCTATGGCATCTTGCTGACCGAGAAAATCCAGATCATGTCGGAAAACAAAGCGAGGGTGGTGGGCACCGACAGCACCCAACAATCTGGGGAGAAAGGAAATACCTCGATGCGGGCGACAGGGGCGGAGACAGTGAGGTTGTCGGAGAGGGAGGCCATGGCGCAGAGCACCGCCAGGATCGTCACCGCGAACGTCACCAGCGCGTTCGCGCGGTACCCGAACGAGTGCATCTCCGCTCCCGCTCTCCCTCCCTGCTTCCCCTCTCTCTCTCTCTATGGTTCTCCGATCTCAGCCGCCGGCGACGGACGAAGACGACCGCGAAGACCACCCCTTTCGCCGGTTTCGGGTTTCCTTTCCTTCCTATTTTTTCTCCACAGATAAAAAATATTTGTACGTTACGTTTTACGGCGTGGCGCGGACCAATCAGAATTGAGGAACCGGGTCTTTCAGTGGAGTGTTTGGAGACCCTTTGTCGTAGCTACGAAATTCCGCTGAATCTTTACCCTCCATTTTTTTTTTCAAATGGCACCATATGTAATCAGATTTTAAGTAAAATATGTATAGAGAAAAAGAGTGAGAAGAAAAAATCTCTAAAATTTAATCTAACTCTATTTCTTCTATCTATATAGATTTTGACAATGAGCTTATATTCCGTGGTGTTTTCAAGATAATATGCTCAATAAGATAGGCATGTTAATTAACTCCGGATTCTTGTTAAGTGATCGTGTCATTCTAATTTTTTTTGACCTTAAAGAGATTTATATTTAGAGTAGAGAGATGAGATTTGATGTTTTAAAATATTCTTACTCCAAAAGATGATAGTTGTCGTCCTTAATTCGTTCAATGGAAAAATTAATTTTCCCTATTAATTATCAATCTTAAAAATGGTCTCTTGAAATAAGGGGAAAAATTTTCACTCAATGTTAGACACCTCTTGAATCGAGGAGAAAAATATATTATTAAATACATAATCACCTTTTTACCAATGATATATAGAGGAGTTATTTAGAGTCACATCTTTATGTCTCTCCACATAATAATAAGATTTTTAGTTTTCAACTCCATAATCTTCGTACTTTAAGGACTAGTCCCTTCGATCTTAATATCTTATCTCTTCGTAAGTACTAATTTATATTTCATAAACACTCTTCTCAAGATTTTTTTCTTGACTTTCTTTAGTTTTCTAGGGTGCCTGAGATTATAAGGTGTTATAGGTAAATTTCTAGGGTGTAAAACAAAAAAATCTAGATGTCTTAAGTAGTCATTTCCTAATCAATAGTATAAGACACTCTTGTCTCCCAGGTCACAGGTTTTTAATTATCATGTTAAGTCTTATCATCACTAAGTGAGCATAAAGATGTAAATCTGGATAAATATTAATCTAAAATGAAAGAATCATTTTCAGGCTTGTTTTGAAGGATGGACGCCGACGAGGTGAGTATGTGGGTTCGGGTTTTGGGGCTCCAACGAGGTGAATTATTTTTGATGTTATTTTTCGATGGGTGTAGCCCATCTATTTATACATGTGCTTCCCCTAAACTCCCCTCCCTCACATCCCTCCTGTGCGCCCCCCTTCTCCCACGACTTCTAGGTGAACGGAGGATTTGTCAAAATTAGGCAATGAAGGTAGACTTTGGCGTTGGTTTAGTGGCCATCTACCACTACCACTAACATCCCCCACTTAGTCAACATATTATAACCTCTAAATTTTTACCCTCCAAACTTCTTTTCAAATGACACCATATCCAATTAGATATTAGGTAGATCAAGATAGAGAGAAAAAGGGTGAGAAGGAAAAATCTCCAAAATTTATACTCTAACTCTCTTTCTTCTCTCTCTAGTAGATTTTGACAATAATCTTAAATTAAGTTGTGTTTTCAATACAACATGTTCAATATTGTAGGTCTATTAATTGACTCCGGATTCTTGTTAATATATTATATCATTCTAATTTTTTATGCCCTTAAAAGGTGTTATCTTTAGAGTAGAGAGATGAGATTTGGTGCTTTAAAATATTCATACTTTGAAAGACGACGGTTGTCATCCTTAATTCATTAAATGAAAAAAGTATTTCCCCTTATTAGTTGCCAATCTTCTAAGGGGAAAAAATCCCACTCAATGTTAGACACCTCTTGAATTGAAGGTGAAAAATGTCATATTAAATGCATAATCATCTTTTTACCAATTATATATAGAAGAGTTATTTTGAGCCACACAGCTATGTCTCTCCACATAATAATAAAATTTTTAATTTTCAACCCCATAATCTTTGCACTTTAAGAATTAGTCCCTTTAATCCTAATGTCTTATTATAACTCTTCGTAAGTACTAATTTATATTTCATAAACACTCTTCTCAAGATTTTTTTCCTGACTTTCTTTAGTTTTCTAGGGTGCTTTTGATTCTAAGGTGTTACAGGTAAATTTTTAGGGTGTCAAACAAAAAACTTTAGATGTCTTAAGTAGTCATTTCCTCATCAATAGTATAAGACACGCTTGCCTCCCAGGTCACGGGTTTTCAATTATCATGTTAAGTCTTGTCATCACTGAGTGAGCATAAAGATGTAAATGTGGATAAGTATTAATCTAAAATGAAAGAATCATTTTTAGACTTGTTTTGAAGGATGGACGCCGACGAGGTGAGTATGTGGGTTCGGGTTTTGGGAATCCGACGAGGTGAGTTATTTTCGATGTTATTTTTCGATGGATGTAGTCTATCTATTTATATAGGTGCTTCCCCCAAACTCCCCTCTCTCACATCCCTTCTGTGCGTCCCTCTCTTCCCACCACTTCTAAGTGAACGGAGGATTTGTCAAAGTTAGACAATGAAAGTAGACTTTGGCATTGGTTTAGTGGCCATCTACCACTATCACTAACATCTCCCACTTAGTCAACATATTATGATCTCTAAATCTTTACCCTCCAAACTTCTTTTCAAATGACACCATATCCAATCAGATTTTAGGTAGATTGAGATAGAGAGAAAAAGGGTAAGAAGGAAAAATCTCCCAAAATTATACTCTAACTCTCTTTCTTCTCTCTCTCTAGTAGATTTTGACAATAATCTTAAATTCAGTTGTGTTTTCCATACAACATGTTCAGTAGGGTAGGTCTATTAATTGACTTCAGATTCTTGTTGATAGATTGTATCATTCTAATTTTTTTATGCCCTTAAAAGGTATTATCTTTAGAATAGAGAGATGAGATTCGTGTTAGTGTTGGTGTGTTACAGGCCAATTTAAGGTCGGATAGACCCGATATATGTACGATCTTATTCATTATTAATAAAATGGTATTTGAGCGTAAATATACGATTGTGTTACTTTACGTTGTCCCTAGGATATGTGGTTGTAAAGTCAACTCGAGATGGGATCTCGATTATGAGACTGACTTTAAATAAACACATACCTTAAACTGTTCATGGTTGGAGGGTAATCACTCGGGGACTTTGATTACCTATTAAACCAGTACACATGATGTGTCAGTGACCAGTCTCATGGTCATTGGTGCGGGGCACCAACACATATGTGTAGGTGTATGTCCTTGGAGGATGTACACTGAACTGATCCACTATTGGATCTTCAGATGGTTGATTATACCTAATGTCATCCAATTGTCTCAGTAGCATCGTTGGTCCTTTGACCTGAGGCATTGATCGGATCTTACACGAGGATTTGAATGGTTTAATCACTTGGCTAAGTGACTTTAACCATAAGTCATGAGTTGTTGAGTCGTTAACCACTCTAGGATACGTGTAAAGATCATCAATGGTCAAGAAGGGATCGCTCACTGTCGGGTATATATCAGACAGTTAATGGGTCATGACATTGACGCTCCGTTAAATCCCTGGCCAGGGTCGTGTGAGTTCATTTAGAACGGACGTCATACACTTTAAAGGAGGTCATAGTCAAATGGCACGATCATGGGGTTTGACAGAAACCATACCCTCAATCGTACCAGACTCATAGAAGGAGCGAGGGATTAAATCGATGCGGTAACTGTGGACTCACAGGTTCCAGACAGGCTGGTTTTAAACCCGGCGTCCTCTAGGATCACGCGGATTTGCTTGACCCAACGTGATCAAAGGTTCGGAATAAATTAAACTATTCTTCGGCTCTAATAGAAGCGGAGAATATGTTTAATTTACTTCTAATTGGGAATTAGAAGTTAATGAGCCTTAAACTAGAGTGACTATGGGCCTAGAGGATCACACACAATGGATTCTTGGGTGACGGATTATTATTATACAAATGTATGTATTATTTCTATTTAATTCCTTTTGGAAAGGAGTGTAAATAGAGCTTAATACATATGTATAATAGTAGATAGGATATATATATAATTTTGGCCTTTTGGAGCCCTTTTAGAAAATGACCAAACTCTATATACAGCATCCTACGTGAGTTCATTCGAACTCTTCTCTTCCAACCCTTTAAACTAATCAAGCATTAAGGCTTAAAGGAGAGGATTAGCCTCCCCCTTTTCTCCCTCTTGCTCTCTCTCTCTCCAGAAGGTGATAGAGCCGGGGAAGGTCATGCCGGGGAGGTAACGTCGCTGCGCAAGGGTCCTTGTAGATCTGCTCTAGAGGCCGTACAGCTGTGCGGCTCGATATTCTGCATCGGGCATCGCGGACAGCGTCGTTCCGCGCAAGGTGAAACACGCAACCCCTAATTAGGGTTTTAGAAACACCGATTAAAGCACAGATTAAGCTTTCCATAGCACCGGGATCGGGCAAATAAATTTTTTGTTATCCGATGCGTTGCCCGATAGTGCTATGCGAAACCTTACAATTCGGTGTTTTAAAATATTTATACTTCGAAAGATGACAGTTGTCATCCTTAATTCGTTAAATCAACAAAATATTTCTCCCTATTATTTGTCAATCTTGAAAAGAGTCTCTTGAAGTAAGGGGAAAAAATCGCACTCAATGTTAAACACCTCTTGAATTGAGGGGGGAAATATCTTATTAAATACATAATCATCTTTTTACCAATTATATATAGAAGAGTTATTTAGAGCCACACCTTTATGTCTCTCCACATAATAATAAGATTTTTAGTTTTCAACCCTATAATATTCGCACTTTAAGAATTAGCCCCTTCAATCTTAATGTCTTGTTATAACTCTTCGTAAGTACTAATTTATATTTCGTAAACACTCTTCTCAAGATTTTTTTTCCTGACTTTCCTTAGTTTTCTAGGGTGCTTTTGATTCTAAGGTGTTATAGGTAAATTTATAGGGTGTCAAATAAAAACGTTTAGACATCCTAAGTAGTCACTTCCTCGTCAATAGCATAAGACACTCTTGCCCCTCGGACCACATATTTTCAATTACCATGTTAAGTCTTGTCATCGCTGAGTGAACATAAAGATGTAAATGTGGACATGTATTAATCCAAAATGAAGGAATCATTTTCAAGCTTATTTTGAAGGATAGACGTCCGACGAGGTGAGTGTGTTAATTCGGGTTTTGGGACTCCGACAAGGTGAGTTCTTTCCGATGTTATTTTTTGATGGGTGTGGCCCATCTATTTATAGGGACACTTCCCCCCACCTCCCCTCCGTCCCATCCCTCCTGTGTGCCCCCCTCTTCCCACGACTTCCTGGTGAATGGAGGATTTGTCAAAGTTAGACACCAAAGGTGACCTACCTAGTGATGAGTGTACAATTCTACATATTTATTTATGTTATACACACTGTTTATGAGTTTTAATATCAAGAAATATACACTTATCACACCTAATTATAATTTTATATCAAAATATTTCATTATGGGATTTAATTAAATATTGATACTATTTTAAAGGAATAAAAGAGAATACAACAAAAAGGAAAAATAAAATAAAAAATAAAGAAAAATAAAACAACTATATATACAACATATATAGTATATATATATTGTTACATACATAGTATATATGTATATATATATAGTTTATATATATAGCATATATTATTATTACACATAGCGCGCGCGCGCGCGCGCGCGCACACACACACACACACACACATATTATATATATATATATATATATATATATATATATATATATATCATATCCCTCGTGTAGGTAGCTTACTGCTTTTAACGTGGGCTTCACAATTAATGTTCAACGGGAGGGCTTCAATGGCTTCACGGCAACTACATGCAAATGTCAAGGAAGGTTCTTCACGTGGGCCACATACAAAGGCTTCAACATGCACGAGGCTTCAATGCATGCATGGCACTTCCAACAAAAGGCATGTAGCCGACGAGAAGGCCAAAGGCCCAGGGCGAGCGGCTCTTCACGCAACAGAAGGCCAGGGCATGGTTCACGCCCTGGTGGCATGGTCGACATTGTGAAGGCGTGGCCAACATGCAGCTCACGCGGAGGCTGGCTAGCGGGCTCATCGGCAGAACAGTCAACGCGTTGGAGGCGCGGGTCCACGGGCTTCACGTCGGTCAGTGGCCTCACACGATGCAGGGGCCATCGAGCTGGCAGCGGCTTCGTTACATGCAGCGAAAGGACTCCTTCTCGCGTGGTGTTTGGGTGCACGAGGGCGCACCGCGGTGGAAGAGGGGAGGGCTGCTCACGACAAGGCTTCAACGTGGCCAAAACCATGCAGAGGGCGTGGCTTCACGAGGGCCCCAGCGAGCAAACCGGCAACAGCAGCTACGGCGGGTTCACATGGTAGCGGCCTCTCTTTACATGTTCACACGGTCGACGAGGCCAAGGCTTCACACGACGCGGGGTTCACACAGACAGAGAGCAGAGCACAGAAGCAAAGAGAGAGAACAGTGATTTAAGTCCTATAAAAGGAGGGGTTGGGGTGTGGTGAGAGTAATAGTTTCATAATGTATTTTTGAACTTCTTTGTTGTTGTTAGTTCTTGTGAGAATTTTGTTGAGTTCTTTTAGTGCATTGGAGAACTTTTAAGGAGAGAGAGAGGGGCAGGAGGTCCCTTCATGTAACAATTTCTTTCACTCTTGTTATCCATTTAAATTATTAAAAGTTTTAGGTTTTGTAAGTTTAAGTGGTTGTTATTGCAAGTTCTTAAGATTTTAGTCATTGCTTAGCCATTTACATGTTTTTATGATCTTCATTTAAATTTATTATCTTCTTCAAAGTTATTCATACTTAAGTTCTCTACATTTCTCTTTCTACCATTTCCTTTAATTCCTCTCTGTTTTCAAGTTATTACACATTTTTTCACTTACTATCATGGCACATTACTATTCATCCGAGTTGATATCTTCTTTTATTCCTCCATTTTCATGCCCTTTCAGTCCTAATTTATTTCTGAGTTCTTCATAAAAGTTATTCCTCTCTTATAAATCTAGATTTTCTTCTTCTATCACTCCCTCTAATTCTTCTTCATTTTTAAGTTATTTTTATTTTTCCATGGTTCTGTCTTTTACGAGTTTACTGTTCATCCGCGCCGATAGATGTAAGTGTTTCATGTTTTTCACTATCTTCCTCTCATTTTCTGTCTCTGTACTCTTCATTAAACTTTTTTCTAACCCTCCGATCTTTAACTTTATCTTCTGTCACTTCTTCTAATTTTATCTGGTTTTAAAGTTATTTCTCTTCCTAACGCATCTTATTTTCATTATAATTTTTCATGTGTTCTTCTATCCATTCCACCCCTTCTAAATTACATCCAAATCTCCCTAAGGTGGTTTCAATTCAATTCTCTTGATTTTCAAACTTAAAAATACAAGGTCTTCAACTTTTAAATCTAAACCTCTCTGTAGATTCGACTCGGTCTCATCACTTAACTATTCTATTTAATTTGTGGGCCGGATATTTAAATTTGATAGTAGGGCGTAATAACGACGTGCGTTTGTCCGCCATCAATTTTGGCGCTGTTGCCGGGGAAGAGTTTATGATTTTTAAGTTGATTATTTTGTGTTTGTGTATATAAATTGATATTAATAATTTTTTTATTTTGCAAAAAAAAAAGAACGAGAGATCACTATCAAGTAAGTATCCTAACCTTATCTCTCTTGATTTAATTTCTTTCTCTATATTATTAATTGAAAATTCTAAAAAAAATCTTACTGATTATATAAGTCATTAATAAAAAAAAAGCACTTGAACCGAAAAAATTACATTTCAAGATTAGAAACTACACACCCTATTTTAGGGCATGCATCATTTAACATATGATTTTTTCTTTTTGTTTAATTTCTGTCATTACATTTTGAAGATTGCAAGGGGCAAGGTATGTTCTACTTATCCTATTCTATCATGCACACTGCACAAGAACCCCTTGTTTGAAAATGTGGTGTGCATTTCATTTCAAAATATTTTAAGGGCATACCCCTAAATAACATAAGGTGAGAATTTCATCACCATTCCTTAGCCCACAAATCACATTTTCCTTGCATCTTTACATGACGTAAGCCATAAATAAAAGTTAGTAGACATTGGCCATAGGTTCACACTGTGATTTTAGTACGATTTAAGCTTACCTTCTTGTGGAAACTGGTGCCTAAGGTAAGATGGTCGGACGGCAAACGCCTTAAGCGGGACTGTGGTTTGACATAATTAGATCCCTACGAAAGTAGGGGGAGCCTCCCACTACCCCACCCCTTACCTGGCCGGTGAAAATATTGAGGGTGAATTTAAGTTGCACTTTAGTCATTTTGTGAAACCCCATTTGTAGGTCTAGGACTCATCTAGGTCATTAGGGTAATTTGTGTGACAACTTGTTTGTGTTTGCATAAAAATAAAATTAAAAAAAAAGAAAAAAAAGAAAAAATCATTTTCTTCTCTCTCTGTGTCTTGGTTGTGTCAAAATAAAAAAATAAAGAAAAATCATCATAAAAAAATCTCTCTCTCATTTTTGTCCTAGTTTATGCATGATAGGAGATCTCTTCGTTGTTGTTGATTTATTTTTTAATTAGATTAGATTCCTATCCCGCCCCCTTTTTAAATACATACATGCATAAATATGTGAATCAAAGACAAGGGGGATGAAAGGATGGAAATACTAACCGTGATCGCCACCAAGGATTAACAACGCCGCAAGGATGAAGAAAGGAGTGCAACGGCGCCGTGTACCTTGGAACTTAAAGACTTGATCGCGCTCAAAACGGGGTGCGGGGAACTTGTGGACTCAAACCTCCTCTCCTTCCAGTCGGCTAGAGGAAGAGGGCCTCACATTGTATTCATGCTCTCCTGCAAAACAAAGATGAAATACAAAGGCAAAAACCCATTAGAACATGCATGTGTAGTATCAATCCCGCAGTGATAAAATAGGGGTAGAAATTGAGGGCAAACTCACCGGGGGAGGGTTTTTAACCCCTGTGGAAGGGTGAAAATAATAGGTGGGTGTGTTGTGCATGCATGAGATTTGAAATCCCGAGATTTGATTGAGAGAGTAGAGAGAAATCAATGATGCAAAACGGAGAAAAACGCATGTGTAGCAGAAAGTGCAAGAAACTGTGATGATTTGTGATTTTCAGAGGAAGAGAACTAAGAGTGGAGATCATGAAATCAAGCCAAGAAGGATGAAATTAAAAGTTAATACTTCCCTCTTCAAGATGAGGTCGAAGGATTGAGTCGGCGGTGCAGCATGGCTTCACCCCACGTCCGAAAAGAGCCCCCCGTCGCGACTGCGAACTGGGCAGTTTTTATAGAGTTTTGCAAGAAATCCTGATTTTTCTCTCACGATTCCCGGAGATAGAGTCCAAGATAAATCGAGTTCTCTGGATCAAACTCGAGATAATACTAAGGACAAGAGATAGGAACAAACGGGGATCAATTCAGAGGAGGATTCTAGAAGATATAACTCTTGGAAGGTAGCCCCGGAGCCTTATCTGCAGAGTTTTAGCTGAACTCGGATACTTAAATTCTGATCTTGCGACCCAGATCCCAAGAGATATTGCCAATAAAAATTTGATTCCTATGAACCAAATTCAAGATAATACCAAGGGCTAGAAGTAGGAAAAAACGGGGATCAATTTGGATAAGAATTCAAGAAGTTATGGACTCTTCAAGAGGGCCACGGCGCACAAAAACAGAGCAGAGTCCAGCACGAATTGGACTCTCTGGTGCATGTAACGGTCTATCGTAGGACCGCCACATGATGTAACGGACTAGGGTAGGTCCGTCACACTCTGGAGGTCGAACGGGACGATTTCGGGCAAGTTTGGATGTAACGGTCTACTGTAGGACCGTCACATGTGAAGTAACGCATCTATGTAGGGCCGTCACATTGAAGTAACGCATCTACAGTAAACCTTCACATTGATGAAGGCAGATTCCGTACAGACTGCGCGCGACTTTGGAAATTGAAGCATATCTCTCAAACGGTGGAGAATTAGAAAAAGTCGTAAACAGAGAAATTGTAGATAATTGAGAGAGGAACAACTTTCATGAAGAAAGAAATTTGAGAAAATGATTGGAAGAGGGAGAAAATAGGGCTGGAAGAGAGAGGAAAATTCTGAAATGTAGGTGAACAGCACAGTCTGCTGGAAAAATGTGAATAGCTCACAATCGGGGCAGAACTGGACAACGGCGTAGAAGAAGAAGTTGTAGATCTTTGAAAGACGCACAACTTTGATGAATACAACTTTTTGAAAAGAGGATTGGAAGAAGGTGAAAACGAATCACTTGTAGGACTGCGCAATGAGAGAGAGCTGATTACTTGAGGGAAGCCGGCATAAATGGGCCGAAAGTCGACTTAGAAGCCGGAATTTGAAAAGATCAGCTCCGGGGCTCTAAGAAATCATGATCTCCAAGTCTCAAAGGATATGGAATGGTAAAAATGGGCTCAAAATCCATCCTAGAAAGCTCCAAAATAATGGCTAATTCGGGACATCAAAAATGGTGAATAAGAGAAATGACATAACTTGTAGGCTAAAACGGGTGTCAACAATGCCCCTCCTTGATGTTCGCTTTGCAAGGGAACGAGCGAAAGCGACGCGGAGGTGAAATGGAAAGGAGATGGAGCGAAAGTGATAGCGACGTGAAGTGGAGATGAAGCGGAGATGAAGCGGAGAGAACTGAAAAGCGGGCATCAAGGCAAAAAGACACCCGTCATAACCAACAAGCGATAGGGATTTTTCCGAAAATGCCGAGCTAACCACAAGGAATGATTGACAAGGATGAGACATGTCTGGAGAACTAAACTAAGGAAATACGACCAGCCTCATCGGAGACACAATCCACGGACAATGAGTGGGTCGGAAAGAAACACAGCATAAGAGCTGGAAAAGGAGAGATAAGACTGAGATAAAATCCAGACAGGAATCACACTGGCCAAACAGACTAAGCGGCAAGATCAGAGAATTCGTTTGAATTCAGAGTGGAATGAAGGATCTCTTATGCAAGAGAACTGAGGTGCAATCAACCATTGCTGAGGAGAAACCTTGAACGGATCACGAGACATGAGTGCTCAAAATGACATGATGCATGCTGGGCTAAAATAAAGAAATAATTAAAACGAATGCAAAGAAAGATAAAATAAAAAGTACTCAAGGATAATATTGCTAGAATGAGCCAAGACGGGGTCAAGAGTCTTCTTGCAACCACGGCGTGCGAGACAGAGTCTATCGTCCCCCACCCGACTCAACCGAGCGGCCTATCCAACGATTAACCGTATGCTCCTAGATCATCATCATTTTTGTTAAAGGGGAACATCAGATCCCAGAACACACTGGCAACCAGCCGGTCCTCGAGAGGCTATAATAATGTAGATACCATATAGTAATGCAACAATGAGCAGGGATAGAGAGTCATACCTGACTTACCTGCCAAGCGAAATGACATCTTTTTTAGAATTTTTAATTTCTACTTTTTATGGATTTTCAAATAAGACAACAACAACAATATGACATGACATGATGTGAGCATGAAGGAATATGAACAAGCATGACATGAACACAATAAGAGAAATATGAACGAAACATGGCACAACATAACATAACGAAGATGGATGAAATATAACAAACAAACAAATGGCAAGCATGCATGCGACTAAAGGCACGGTGGGACAAGACAATATGCACACGGTGGGACAGCACATGCAGTGGTATAAGGACATGGTGGGACAAAGACACATGGGATGACAATACCACGGAGGACAAAGACATGTGTGATGAATGACATGGCAGGATAAAAGATACGTGCGTGATGAATGACACGGCGGGATAGGGACACGTCGGGATAAAAGACATGGAGGACCATAGACATGATAAAGATAATAAACACTTCCTTCAATCAAAGCCCAAGATCAGATGAAGCGGAACCGCCAGGTTCAAAATCGTGGGACAATGCCTCTCATGGAAACATGATTAAGCAGATAAGCGAAAGCTGGGAATGCCATGAGCTTCAGAAGAGATATTGAAGAGATGAGAACAGATCGAAGAATGTGAGCAGGAGACAGAGCGAATGATAGAGCAAGGAAAGCTTGAACCTGCAACCTGCAGCCTGCACACTTAGCAAACAGATTACGTATATGTCCTCAAGATAAAAATAAAACGAATAGAAGAGAAGTATTTTTAGTTTTTTGTATTTCTGATTTTTTTTTGCCATATTTAAATTTTTGTTATTTTTTTGACATATTCAATTTTTTTTGGAATTTTGACAATATTTCTTTGTTTTTCAGAATTTTGACATATTTGATTTTTTTAGATTTTGAACTATATTTCATTTTTTTAGATTTTGACATAGCAATCTGCAGCACCCAAAGACGGGCTCGAACTACTGGCCAGGGATCGCCGTCCCTCCCCTCTCATTAAAGGCTTCCCTTAAGCAGGGCGTGCATGTGAGGGTGGCTTACCATAACCAACCGCCTCTAAAGAACGGTGCCCCTACTAAGGCCATACCCGGGATACAACCCAGCCTAAGAGGGAGATAGAAGAAAATTAGAGACAAGTTTTATGCAGGATGAGAGACATCAGGATTTGAATTCCTTCCAGGGCACTACCCCTCAAAGAGATAGTCTGTTGCGCTGGGGCTTTGTGTCTTTGATTTTGAGACCCATACTTATCAGGCACGCATGCGACCAGGCTCATGACGTCCCGCGGGGCGTCGCCACTCTTGCCATGCCTTGGATTTTCATAATGTTGCATTGATTCATCATTGATTCATCCATATATGATTTTGACAGCCTTTATTGGCTAGATATTGCATGAAAGCTCACTTTCGACGGTCAAGACTGCCCCTATTTGAGACCTCTCTCGTATTAGGGAGTACCTAGGTCGGTCATCTCATCCATCCATCTCTTGCCCCTACACTTGGCCGAGTAGAGAAGAGAAAACGCCTTCGTGCATACCCAAAGTATGGCCAAAGCAGCAACGGTGTTGCACTAGAGAGATTGGCTATGGCTTGCCGTGTGGTGTGTGAAAAACCCATGCTTAAAGGTCACCCTCAATGATCGGGGAATGAACTGGACTCCCAGCTCGGAGCTATCACCAGCCTAAGGATGCTATAGAAGCGAACTCATTTTAAATGAACTAAGCAAATTTCTAAAAGCCACTTAACCATGTAAGGAACCAACGTTAATCTTAACAATGTGCAGGAGTAAATAAGTGATAATAATAGCATGTTCTTTGCACAAAATAAAGATACCTTGCAAACCCACGGAACGAAACTAGCATCCTGAAGCAATCATGATCATCGAGCTTCGCACAGCACGAGCTTCATATTCCTTGCTTGACAGGACGAAAGAGAGAGGATAGCAAAGGATCAAAGATTCCTCTACATGGAGGAGCGGTAGATATTAAACTAGACGAATAAGTATAAAAAGGAAGAGAGACGAGGGCTAGAACTCCCTCGTTAAGGCACAGAGACCTTGATAACAAGGAACCGATTATAGAAGAACCAGATTAGCCAAGATCAAGGCGGACTAAAGCCTCGAAAACAGCAAGAAAAAGGGCAATGACCCTGAAAGGGTGAAGAGGAATGAGTAGAAAGATGATAAGAAGAATCATCCGACGTGGTCGGACAAGAGGGACGAGAATCATCCGACAGGGCCGGAGAAGAAGAACGATAGACACCCGACAAGGTCGGGGAATAAGAAGGAGAACCCAGAGACACCGGAGGAGAAGAATCAGAGGAGGATATAGGCTGAGTCCGAGAATGGTGAGGAGATGAAAAGTCCGGAGGTTCCGGATAGGAAAAGGAAGAACGGGGATTTGTGGATCTAAGATAGGAGGAGAGAATTGTGGAGGGAGAATTAGGAAAGGGCAGATACACCACCCAGGGGTGGGAACCGAGCAGAAGAAATGATGAGTGAAATGAAGAAGAAGGAAGAGAAGTGGACCCCTGAGTGCACAACCGATAGCCATTGAGTTTACGTCGCCGCCTCTTCTTGGCAGAAATTTCTTGAAAATGGACCCACCTGGTGCGGGCTTGGACCTTCGGGCTTCTTAATCTGTAATACCTTCTCAAATAACGGGCCCACCTAGCAGATGACATGGCCCGACTGTGAACATGCAACTTCATCGGTGCGGTTGCCCCTAGACACCCGGTGCTAGCAATATGCGAACACTCTTGAGCGAGTAACCCTTCAGAGTGATGAATATCACAAACCCACGGGATTTTGTCTCTCGGCACTAGAAGCATGAGATTCGGTAACTCCACTCGAACTCAGTCTTGAAGCATAACTCCCTTGATAGAAGAGACGGGTGAAGCTGAGGGAGAGTAATACACGGCGTTGACATGACCGGTCTGCTAATAAATCGAGGAAGATTACATAACAGGTGCAGAATATCCTTAGAAAGTGTAGAAGATACGGCCAATTGCCCCTTGAACATAGAACCCATAATCTGCTTGGTGGCCATATGTGTTAGCACAACGCGGGTAGAGAACCCTTCTTGGCCTGTCATCTGAACAGCAAAAGAGCGAGGAGAAATAATAGCATCAACGGTGAACTCTCCGGCGAGCAAAGAGATTGCCACCGACCTCGCTCGGGAAGAAACTGGCATCAACTCAAGGGAACTCTTCTTAGCAACTGTCATCTTTGAAAGTAGAGGCGCATCATCCCCAAAATAACCAGGGACGAGGACACGAACCGGCATCCGACAAATAAAATCTTGAATCTTGAAATGCACGGCCGGCACTGAATCATCCTGACTTGACTTATTGTCTCCCTGGGGATTAGACCCGAGGGGCACCAAAGGAAGCGCACACCCGCTCCGTGGGGTGGTAGTGGTTGGAGAAGTAAAGGGAATATGTTTCGGTGGAACATGTGAAGGTTTGGAAGGCATGGAGGCTCCAACGGGAGTGGTGATGGAAAGTGAAGGCGCAGGTGATGTGCCGATGATAGGCTCGGGTGGCGATAAAGGCGACGGCGAAGGCGTAGCTGAGGGTAGAGATAAAGGAGAAGGTTTGGCTTGCTCAGGCTTGGGCAAAGGTGATGGCGGAGATGGAGGCGAGGGTGGAGATGGAGGTGGTGATGGAAGCATTGGTAGTGGAGATGGAGATGATGGTGATGGCAATGGAGATGGTGAGGATAGTGATGAAGACGATGGGGGTAGTGGACATGGAGGAAGAGAGGGTGAAGAGGGAGGTTGTGGTGTCCACCGTTGACGTGTCGACACAACGCGTCGAGCGGTGTTAGGGATAGAAGTAGTGGTAGTGGCGGCAGGGGAAGAAGGGGAGGCACTAGCCTGAGCAGAGGCTTGGGTTTGTGGCGGCGATGGAGCCGGGGTAAGAGATGGTGGAGGTAACGGAGTAGGTGATGGAGCGAGTGCAGCACTAGACGAGGAATAATAGGGGTGCCCCTGACCTTGAAGTAACAGAGACGGCTGCCCGGGTGGCACTTCTTGCTGCTGTTGTTGGTTGCGAAGATGTAAAATAACTTTATGCATGGCGGCCCAATCAATCCTTTTCTTAGCTTCCAGATCATAAACATAATCCCGGAACTCGGGGCAATCCTCAACCAAATGTCCATGCTGACGGTGGAAATCACAGAACTGAAGCATATCCCCGACCGCGGGTCGGTAAGGCACAACCGAGAGAACGTCAACGCGTGAGTGGCCATCAAAGCCCGAAATATATCGGTGAAACACTCCGGCAAAGGAAGATGAGGAGCCTGCTTCGGGCAAGGTGGATGCCGAGGGATATGTAATGGTGGAGAAGGTTGTGGAGACGGAAGTGGAGGTTACGTAGGCAGGAGTGCATGGCTAGTGGTGGAGGGCTTTGGTGAAGGCATGCGTGGAACAGGATGAGGGGGTATGTAGACGGCATCTACTTGCTCGGGATGTGGTGTTCCCTTGACCGGAAGTGGAGATGGAGACGGGTATGTGGATGCGGGAGGCTGACTCATGGAAGGTTGATATGCTGAGGCGTATGGGTATGTAGAGGCAGGAGGTTGGCTCGTGGAGGGATATGTGGCGGAAGGCTGACTCATGGCCGGCTGACTCATGGGAGCGTAGGGTTGACATGTGGAGGGTGAAGGTTGATATGTGGAGGTGGATGGTGGAGACTCGAGGTCAAGGGAATCTTGGATTTGTTGGCGAATGAAGCGGGCTCGTCTGTAAAGTTGCTGCCAGGAGGTGATGTCGTTGAGGGCTAAGATGAACCGATACTCGGGTGTTGCATTTGATATCAGCATCTTGATTTGTTCTCCCTCCGGAATGTGTCCCGAGACTTGCGCGGCAAGGTGACGCCAGCGGTCGGCAAAGGTGCAGAAATCCTCTTCGGGCTTCATCATCTCTTGGGCCAGATCCGCGATAGAATACTTGGGCCCAACCTGGTCTTGATACTACTGAATAAACTTTTCTTGAACGGCATGAAAACTCACAACTTGCTCTTGCGGAAGAGAGAAGAACCAATCCCGAGCCGGGCCTTCCAATGACAGACCAAACAGATAAGCCATCAAGTGTTGGTCATGTCGAAATTGGGCCGACTCATAAACGAACTCCTTCAAGTGCACATTTGGGTCACCAACTCCACTATAACGGCGATATGCGGGAATTTGTGAAGATGGCGGAAGCCGAAGACCTTGAAATGCGAATGGGATACTCAAGGAGGATTTGGGATTGATCCGGCGTTGAAGCTCATCAAGCTGGCGTTGGGTTTGAGCAATCATCTCCTGGGTAGGGAGAGATCGAGAAGAATATGGGCCAACTTGAGCAAGAGGGTGTGAATTAGGACCAGGAGCATGGTATTGGGCCGAATAAGAGGATCCGGGCTGAGAAGAAGACGGGCCCATTCCGGGAATGGAAGGATATGTGGGCCTGGAAGGGGCATGAGCATATGGGTTGAATGGGCTGGCAGCAACATGGGCAGAAGGATGAGGCCCATTAAGAGAATAATGCCCATTAGCAATTGGGCCAGCAACATATGAAGGAGAAGGAGGAGGCCCATGAATAGGAGATGGCCCATTATGAGAAGAAGGGCCATGAAGATGAGATGCAATAAGACGTTGGGCCTGGGCCGGGTCCATTTGGCAAACAAGGCTTGAAATACGGGCCATGAGATTAGCATGTTCCTCAGATGGGTCAGAGGGACCACGAGAAGATGGACCCACGCGGGAAGAGGATTCCACGCGGGAATAGGAAGCAGATTGGGAAAAAGAATGATACAAGGGGTTAGAATGATGCTCCATGAGGGCAAATGGAGACTTAATACAAGGATGTCAAGGAGAATACAAGTGGGGAAGCACTGGCTTAATGGGCCCAAGGACAAGAGGGGACTGGCCCACTAATGCAAAGATGAATGGACAACGGATCACGGGACAATGGACTAGACAATGGACACACAAAATGGGGTAACCTAAGTGGGCCTAATAATGATGAAAGACGTGGGTGCAACACAAAACACCACTAATGGGCTTGGACAAGCCCAAATAACACAATCAATGCAATGTAAGAGTTTTCACCCAAGTCAAACAAGTTGATATGATGGGAAATATTTTAGAGATTTCAATGGACCTTTTAATGATTTGAATTAATAATAATTCCCTCGAGATAGGAATCCTATGGGAATAAGATCCAAACTTTGGGTCGACTAAGGTTAACTCCCTCACACTTATGCAAATGCAAGCCTAAGGGGTGGAAAGGTACAACCGGCCCGGTGTCCGTGTGGGAATCCACGGCTCACGGTGACTTATAGAGGTCCTTGATGTGCTTTCCTGGTCGGCTCCAAGGAATATGGAGACGAGAGGTCCACGCACCAAGGTAGGAAATGCAACTATGATATGCAACGTATGGCCCTATGTGCACCGGAGTGCATGCAAATTCTAGCTTAAAACTAGAAAATCAAGACTAGATTAAACTATGCAAACATGATCCAACTAAAACAAATAGTATATGGCTGGAAAGACAATACAAAGATCTGCACAACGGCCCCAAGAACAGATCAATCTGACCCCGGGAGGTCAATCAAATCACTAAGCAAAGATGCCCCCTGTAGACATGCCATTCCTGACGTCTCCTGAGAAAATCTCATATTACTATACAACACCCCGCGACGGCTTACGCGTTTTGAATCACTTGAGTGCTTCCTTTTCTTGAGTCTTCTTCCGCCCTTTTCGGCATCCGGAATCGTCTCATCACGGCATTCGGACGGCATCAACACCAGTCAGACGCATCAAAAGGTTCCGGAACCAAGAAGGGTGTCTGCCGGGCGCCCGCCGACGCCTGATCTAAGGACCCGGGTGGGTCTTAATGGGGGCGTCCAGGCCCCTAGACGCCCCCATATTTTTAATTTATTTTATTTATTTTCTCAGGGCTTAAATCAAATAAAAAATATATAAATTAATGGAGGCGTCCAGGACCCTGGACGCCTCCATAAAAACAAATATAAAAAAAATATAAAATGCCCGTTGGCATAAAAGACAAAAGATAAATAAAAATACATATTAATGGAGGCGTCCAGGCCCCTGGACGCCTCCATAAAAACAAATAAAAAAATAAAAATGCCAGCCTTGGCATAAAAGACAAAAGAAAAATAAAAAAATAATATAATTTTGGAGGCGTCCAGGCCCCTGGACGCCCCCATAAAAACCCTCACGGAGGCCGGCCACCGAACGACGGTTTGTCGTGTGTGAAAAATCCAAATTATAGAGACGTCCAGTCAGCTGGACGCGCCCATTTTTGAATCACGAGGCGCCGCTCATAAAACCACGCGTTGTGCCAAACCGCGTGCGGCCGTCGTCGGCTTTCGGTGGACCTGCTTGAGGCGTCCGGGACCCTGGACGCCTCCACAAAAGTATTCCAAAAAAATATATAAAAATGGAATAAAATATTATTTCGGCCCTGATGGAGGTGTCCAGGGTCCTGGACGCCTCCACCCTCCGGAGCTCTATAAATAGAGGCCCCCCCCCTCAGTTCTAAGAGAGCTTCTAAGTGATCCGATAGGCTGCCGGAGCCCAGAGGCTACGGAGTCATTTTCTAACCCGTGGATTCTTTTGTAGGTGGAGGTTCTGCCGGCGTCTCGGGTGCTCACGCTCGCGAGAGGAAGGTCGTCTTCATCCACCGCGCTTCCACGTCGTCCCCACGCTGCCGGAGCTCCGTCGGATTTCACCCTCGGCTCATCCAATAAGTATTTTTCCCCCTTTTTCTCCATAGTTCTTTACATTCATCATATTGCATCCTCTATCCCCCTTCACAAGGGCGCCTCTTCTCTTATACTTCTTGCATCCATCATCTCATTTTCCTCCTACTCGAGTCCGAGAGGGGTTTAAAAGATAACACCAACCAGGTGTGTGTCTTGCCATCATTTCGTTATTTTTATCGCAAGGATTTGAATACTACACCTCCATCTTTCTAATCCACTTGTCATTTATTTGTCGTTGTTTTGCAAGGGTACCCGAGGAAAGCCCTCTCCGTCGGCCGGTCGGAAGGAGAGGAAGAAGCAACCCGCCATCTCCCGCTCTTGAGGTAGGCGCGATCACTTTCTTATTTTGGGGTCTTTCGGCCCCTGGCGATCACATCTTTTCATCGAGGCCGCGGCGAGTCACTTCCCCAATGGCCGTTTAAATTTCTGTTCTCATATTCTCTTTATATCCTCTTATATTTTGCTCATATCATCGAGGCCGCGGTGAGTCACTTCCCCAATGGCCGTTTAAATTTCCGTTCTTATATTCTCTCTATATTCTGTTATATTCTGCTCATATCATCGAGGCCGCGGCGAGTCATTTCCCCAATGGCCGTTTAAATTTCCGTTCTTATATTCTCTCTGTATTCTGTTATATTCTGTTCATATTCTCGAGGCCGCGGCGAGTCACTTCCCCAATGGCCGTTTAAATCTCTGTTCTTATATTCTCCTTTATATTCTGCTATATTCTGCTCATATTCTCGAGGCCACGGCGAGTAACTTCCCCAATGGCTGTTTCAATTCTTGTTATTTAATTTCTGCACCATTCCCGTCCCCCCGAGGTCGCGGCGAGTCACTTCCCGCTATGGCCGTTTGAACCCCATATCTTGCTATATTATACTTGTCCCGCTCGCCCCGCCGGAGCAATCTCCCGTGGTGGCCCCTTCTCTCTTCTCTATCATCTCTGTGTTGCAGCAAAACAAGCAAACAAACAAAAAAGAAGGAGCCCGCGCGCTCTCCGCTTCCTCTTCCCCGCTCTTCCCCGAACCGCGTGACGTCGCTCACAGATTGGCGATCACGGTGGGACCACTACTGCTTCCTTTCGGCTACCCTTGCAAGTTCGGCACCACCCGTGCCTCTCCACCTTCGTGCCCGCGCGCGCCTCCGTTGTGCTCACGGCAGCACTATCAGTTGTGATTCGTTGTTTGTTTCTTATATGTCTGTTATTTCTGTTGTTTTCTTACTCTATACATCTGTCAGCATTCCATTGCATACATCAATTCCTCTTTTCTATCCTTTTTTTATTTCTTTGAGGATCACCCTTTCCCGGTGAAGGAAGGACTCTCCGTTTGGGAATTCCTCTCAACGGACTAGAATCTCCTACACTGGGACCTCCGTAAGTCCCCGACATCGAAGAATCTCCTCTTCGTTCACTGGGCTGGTTGTACCATTGAAGTTCCCCGGAGTTAGTCATTTCATTCGTGGTGAGAGGAGAGACCCTAGCTGACACGGCGGTGAAACAAAAATAAACTAGGGTCCCCATTTTGTGTGAACTTCGGATCTCGTTAAAAACACAAAAAAAATCATCAAAATCACAACACAAAAAAGGGCGTAAAGGCATCCACTTGTTTGATAATCTCTGCTACCTACTTGCTAGTGTATGTTTTTGCGTTCTGGGAAAACTGTGAGCATGTCTCACGAGTCTTTTGAGGAGAACCACCCTAGCCGTGGTTTGACAGCCGACCCGCGAGTCTATGCTATGGACTCGGGTCCTTCTCATGACCCCTCGCATGAGGTGCAGGTTATTGCCGGGGACACGTCCCCGCCACAGGATATCACTTCCTTACTGGGCGTCCTCGCCAACACGGAGCTTACCTCTGAACAGCTCCGGGCCTTCCAGGCCATTCTAAAAGGGAAATCTATTTCCCCCACGCCCCAAGAATCAACTCCGGCCATCGCACCTCTCCAAGAGTCCGTGCAGGCCATTCCATCTCCCTCATTGGCGCAAGCCATCCAGTCTCCCTCGCTTCAAGGTCAAGCGAGCCAACAACCACCCTCATTCCAGTTCCCGTCACAATCTCAAACTCCCGTTGTTCCCCACACACCGCTTCAGCCAGGGCCAACTGTCGGTGGTCCGACAGCTCCCTCTCATTCGGAGTTTCCCCCTCAAGTCTCCGGAAGACAGTTTCTCCCCCAGTGGCAAGTGCCACCTTCACCTCCAGAGGAGCTCGCCCAATCGCTCCTCAATAGGTTCAACCGCATGGACGAGCAGTTTCAAAATCTGATAAGAATGGTGGACGTGAAAGCCACCCCGGAGGTTGCTTTGCCAATCCTTCCCGTCATTCATCTTCCCCCCTCCGAAATGCCCACGTACCGCAGGTACAATGGTACCGGCAACCCCTTCATTCACCTCAAGGACTTCATGTATGAGTCCTCCTACTGGCAAAACGATCAGAGGTCCCTGGCATACCTCTTTCGGAGATCATTGGATGGTCCCGCGCTTGAGTGGTTCTATTCTCTGGAGCCCCGCGAGGCTGAGAATTTTGAAATAGTGCAGAGAAGGTTCTTGCAGAAATATAGGAATAGGGTCGGTCCCTCACTCTCCATTACCGACCTAGTGGCCGAAAAGATGAAGCCCGACGAGGATTTTATCCGCTATGCTGATAGATGGAGGTCTCTGGCGGAAAGAATAAGGGATACCCTCTCTGAGCTCGAACAAGTGAAGATGATTGTGTCTAATGCAACCCCACAGTTCAGACACGTCCTGGCCATGAATAAACTTACTACAATGGAGGAACTCTATGAAAGGGCCCGATACATCCAAACCCAGCTAAAAGACTCCCCCATCATGAACATGTTTGAGTCACCGAAGCCCAAAGTGGTCAGAAAGACAGGCGCTGGTGTCCCGGGCGGAGCCACAGAAGGGGTTGTGACAAATGAGCAAGTGGGTGCGGTCAACAATGCCAATTACGCAGTCAACCCAAGGCCTCCACAAATGCCCCGACTTCCCCTTCAATCGGGTCCTTTCCCTCTTCGTCCTCCACCCCAAAATAATCCACCCCAGGATAATATGCCTCCATTACGTCAACCCCAGCAACAACAACCACAACCTCAGCAACAACAACCACCGCTTCAGTACAACCAAGTTCCACCCCCGGGGAACTATGGTCCCCAACAGCAACAAAGGAGGCCGCTCGGTCCCAAGAGAGCCTACTATCCACCATTGCCAGAAACCTTAACAGACATTTTTAATGCCCTCATGGCATCAAACCAACTCGCCCTACCCAGAGAAAGGCCCGCGTGGCCCCCCAATGTTGATACCTCCAAATAGTGCGTCTACCACAGGCAGCCGGGACACACAGTAGATTACTGCTTCCATTTCAAAGAGTACATCCATGATATGAATGATGAACATCAAATAGATTGGGATGAGATGAGACGGTACGTCGCGGCTCTCAAGGCTAGGAGACCTCCTCAGAGGCCACAGCAGCAGTTACAACAGCAGCAGCAGCAGCAACCACAACAACAACAGCAGCCTCAGCAGGCCCCACAACAACAACCCGACATGGGAATAATCCAGAATCCATTACCGGAGCACCAACAGCCCAATCATCAGGTTAACCCCATCTCCTCCTTCCCGAAAGTCGGGAGAGAGCAGGTGTGGCACCAGGAAAGTACCTCCATTCTTTCTACCTCCAACCCTATCGTCATGCACCCCCCTCACCTTGCCCGGGTAGCACCTCTCTCTCATCAGCCCGCGTCAGTATCACCATCACCATTTCCACTACCATTACGCCCTCTCATCCGCACCCCGACCTCCTATCAACCGACACTCTCCACTACGCCTTCACACCCTCTCATCTTCTCTCACTCCCCCACTTTACCACCCACCTCTACCACATTTACCCCTACGCCTTCTAAACCCCTTGTCATCCGTCAACCATACATAACCCCGTCTTTCTCCACCACATCACCACTAATGCCTTCAAAACCACTCATCAACCACCATCCACCTCAAAACCATCACCCGTTTCAAACCTTACCCACTTCCACTTTGCCTCCGCCGCCACCTTCTAAACCCCTTATCCTTCATAATCCGCGCAATATCCCCTCTACCTCTGCCATGCCTCCACCTAACAAACCCCTCATCAGAATCCCTGCTCCCGTCGTCACCCCTGCTTCATCAACCATTCCTCCACTACTACCCCTCAAACCCCTGTTAAGATCCACTGCTACCCCCACAGAGGTACAAAAGCCGCAGGCAATGGTGCTCCGGAGTGGAAGGATTTTCCACAGGATTTTCCCCCACAACAGTCAGAATCCCGAGCAATCTCAGCCAGAGAAGGATGATGCAGAACAACCAGAAAGAGCTATCCCTGGAACACAGTATGATCTATTGAAACACCTGGATAAGACACCTGCCCGGATCTCCATCCTGGAGCTTCTTCAAAGATCCACATCCCACCAGGCAGCCTTAATGGAATACCTTCAAAGAGTCATGGTTAATGAAGACCTCCCCGTGGAGAAGATTTCGACAGTCCTGACCCCAACAGACACACAACCAGCCATTATGTTTCACAACTACGAGCTCGCTCCCAAGGAAGCTCGGAAATATGCACTGTGCATTTCAATAAAAATCAATGGGGTATCCATAAACCCGTGTCTTGTGGATACGGGTGCATCCATAAATGTGATCTCCATGAGCACTCTTCAGTTGTGTGGGGTCAACGAGGAACAAATAATACCTTCCTTGATCACGGTCACGGCTTATGACAATAGCAAAAGGCCGCCGCAGGGGATGATTATTCTGAAGGCAGAACTAGGCCCCATGGCAATTCCCACGGAATTCCATGTCCTCGACATGGACCCCACATTCAAGGCTATACTGGGTCGCCCTTACATCGAAGCCATGGACGCTGTGCCTTCCACCAACCATCAGTGCATGAAGTTTCCTTACAATGGGAGAATTATTAAAGTGCTCAGTACACCTGTCCTTCACACAGTGGATGCTATCAACACCTCTCTGCCTTCTGTTTGGCCGTCCCATCGGCCCATATTGTCACTGCTGGACGTACGTGATCCGTCTCATGTTCCACTAGCACCAAAGGAGCCGGTCAGGGCAACCACAACATCATGTCTCCCTCTTCACTCCAAAGGTTGGGAGATTATGAGGAATATCGGCTATCAACAGGGAAAAGATCTGGGCGCACAATTACAGGGTATGCTCAAACCGCCAAAGGAAATTAGGCCGAACCGCAGGTTTGGCCTGGGCTTCAAAGGACCGTTCAAGGCAGATTGGAAGCCCCTCACGTGGACTCTATCAAACCACTTCAACAGAGGGCCCGTTGTTCAGATGGGAGATCACCCACGAGAAGCATATGGGGGATCACATGCTGTATATTTGGCTGAAAAATGTCCGAGGATCACCAAAAGAGGCAAGATCAAGGATCCGGAATGCGAGTGGGACAAATGGTTCGACATACGGGACATTTTCGTTGCACTGGAAAGGATGTTCTCGTCTCCGCAGCTTGAAGGACCACCATTGATCTCCGAAATACCAGAGAATATTACCACTCTTGCCAAGGTTCCAAACTATCCTCGTCCTCGCCAGAAGGACTCTGTCATCGACGGATCTTCATTCGTCTTCAACATTGCCGTCGACGGCTCACTAGCCGCCATCCTCTCCATCCACTCGTCTCAGCCTTTGCTGATATCTTCTTCCTGGGCCAGACAATTGTCTGATGATCTTCCCAGGTCCCCTTCTTTGCTTACATACCTGCGCGGGCTTTTCAACCCGCGCCAGGTCTTCAACCATGATCTGCTCTATGAGCCTCACAATCCTCTAGCCATAACCCCTTTTCTCTCTCCTCCAATCTCTTTTCACTGCTTTGTCATTAAAAATGAAAACGAAAAAAAAATGTCAATTTTCAAACTCCCCAACAACACATCTTCGTTGAGGAAACCTCCTACATCTCCCACGGGTGCGTACCGCCTTGCGGACCACCCGTCCAAGGTCCGATGAGCGACCTTTTCTACCCCTCCTCTAAGGGGTCTTCTCCTGTACATTCTACACCATCCTCTTCGTCTCCTCTTCTTCTGTAAATATTGTCAGTCAATCTAGGAATGATAGGCCAAGGGTAATACCTAGGAAGAAATCCAAGGGTAGGCAGATCCCTCGTCGATTCCTTCTGGATTTGGCCGCCAGGTGTCAGGCCCTTCTTGTCATCCCCCAGTTGTTAGAAAATCCCATCCAGCTACCCGAAATAGAATGCGAGGGCGACTGTGCATCTGATGAAGGGTATGGAGTCTACGAGATCACGGATGAAGAATGCCCCACTGAAGATGAGGGTGAAGAATATGAGGATGCGGCGGGCGCATACGCTAGTGGAATGAGGAGATTCGACGAGCCGTCAACCGCCGTAGAAGAATCCACCAAAGAAGTCAACTTGGGAACTGAGGAAGACCCTAGGATCATCCTCATAAGTGACAACCTACCACCCTCTGAAGAAGAGGCATTAATTGAGGTTCTCAAGAAATATAAGGACACGTTTGCATGGAGCTACGAGGATATGCCGGGTCTGGATTCAACCTTGGTCGAACACCGTTTAACCCTAAAACCAGGGTCCATCTCGGTAAAACAAATGTTAAGGCATTTCCACCCTCAGATGGCTTTGAAAATGAAAGAAGAGGTCGATAAGCTCCACAAAGCCAGGTTCATTAGAGTCGTCCTTTATCCTCAATGGGTGGCGAACATTGTCCCGGTCATGAAAAAAGATGGGAAAGTCAGGATTTGCATCGACTTCCGGGACCTTAACCGCGCGTGTCCAAAGGATGATTTTCCCTTACCTCACATTGATGTGCTGATTGATAACACGGCAGGCTACGAAACCCTCTCTTTCATGGATGGATTTTCAGGATACAATCAAATCCGTTTGGCAGAAGAGGATCAGGAAAAGACGTCATTCACTACCCCTTGGGGAACATATTGTTACGTGGTCATGCCGTTTGGGTTAAAGAATGCTGGAGCTACTTACCAAAGAGCTATGATGGCCATATTTCACGACATGATGCACATATATCTGGAAGTGTATGTGGATGACTTGTTGGTAAAATCAAGGACCATGATGGAACATCCAGAAGTTTTGGCTAAGGTCTTGCAGAGGTCAAGGGAGTTCCAACTGAAAATGAACCCGAAGAAGTGTGTGTTTGGAGTGTCGTCAGGTAAGTTGCTGGGGTTCATTGTGAGCAAAAGAGGGATCGAGATTGACCCCGACAAAGCCAAGGCTATCAGGGATATGCCACCTCCCAAGAATTTGAGGGAAGTTCGAGATTTAATCGGGAGGTTGCAGTTTATTCGTCGGTTTGTGTCTCAACATTCACAAATGTGTAGACCTCTCTACGAGTTGACCAAGCCAGGAGTAGAATTCCACTGGAATTCTAAATGTCAGAAAGCTTTTGAAGGGTTGAAGGAATATCTGGCTAGTCCACCCGTTCTCATTCCACCCAAACCAGAAAAACCTCTGATCCTTTACGTCTCAGTCTTGGATGACTCCGTGGGAGCCGTCCTCGCACAAGCTGATGAAGAAGGCAAGGAACGGGCAACCTATTACTTGTCTAAACTTCTCAATCCCTGTGAGCAGAAGTACACCGTCATGGAGAAAACTTGTGCTGCCCTCGTTTGGGTGGTGCAGAAATTGAAGCACTACTTCTTGGCTCACGAGGTCCACTTGATTATTCGAATGAATCCTATCAAATTCTTTCTGGAGAAATCCATCCTTACGGATAGGCTAGCACGCTGGCAAAGTTTTCTCTCTCAGTTCAACATCACCTACATCCAGCAAAAGGCGATTAAAGGCTATGCCATAGCCGAGCACCTCGCTCACCATCCTCTTCCCAAGTTCGATCCCGTCCAATCAGAGTTTCCAGATGAGGAACTAATGTCCATCAACTAATCAGATGAGCCAATGTGGACACTATATTTTGATGGAGCTCTGAATTCTCAAGGGAGAGGAATCGGCGTCGCCCTCCTGTCGCCTGAAGGTCTCACATTCCCGTTGGCATATCAGCTCAAATTTTCAGTCACCAACAATATAGCTGAATATGAAGCTCTTCTAGCTGGCCTAGAACTCGCCCATTCTTTTCGTATCACTGAGTTGCGAGTCGTAGGTGATAGTCAACTCATCCTTCGCCAGGTGCTCACTAAGTATCGCACTCGCGATCCCAAACTCAAGCCATACCAAGAACTCACTGCGGCCTTTGCCAAACTGTTCGCCAAACTGATCTTTGTTCATGTCCCTCGTCATCTGAATATTCTCGCCGATGCCCTCGCCTCGTTGGCATCATCCATAAGGTTCCCTCTAGGAAGATGGTTTAAGTCCATTTCCATTTACAAACTTCATGCTCCTGCAATCGATGATGCTTCCTACGTAAACATCAAAGACAGGATAGCAAGGAAGATCATGCAGGAAGATATCCTTGAAAAGAGGGAGATCATGTTGGCAGAGGCCGAAGAAGAACTGGCTGATGAAGAGAAACCATGGTTCTATGAAATTGTCAAATATTGCCAAAATCAGTCTTATCCTGAAGGGGCCACCGCAGAGGACAAGAAAGCCATAAGAAGGGTGGCTCAGAAATATACATTGGTTGGAGGTCTACTCTATAGGAGGAGCCTTACTGGTATTCTGTTAAGATGTCTTGGTGACGATGAGGTTTGGAAATGTGTAGAAGAGACGCACTCGGGTGTGTGCGGTGGCCACGTGAATAGTCAGATGCTCGCCAAGAAGATCATTCGTCAAGGCTTTTATTGGCCCACCATGGAAGAAGATTGTGCCATCTATGTCCGTAGGTGTGTCAAATGTCAACTTCACGCCGATAAAATCCATTCACCATCTTCCTCACTTCATCCAATATCCTCCCCGTGGCCTTTCTCCATGTGGGCATTCGACATCATTGGTCCCCTAGGTGATCCCAATTCCCTCACCAAGCAGAAATCTTTCATCCTTACTGCGACGGAATACTTCACCAAATGGGCCGAAGCCGAAGCTTATGCGGAAATCAAGGCGTCAACAGTCTGCAAGTTCATCATGAAGAACATCCTCGCCAGATTCGGCATCCCAAGCACGATCGTCACCGACAATGGGTCACAATTCATTTCTCAGGACCTACAGGACCTCTGCAAAAGGTACGCAATTGCATTGCATCATTCATCGCCATATTACCCACAAGGTAACGGCCAAGCGGAGGCCACCAATAAAACATTGCTCAAAATCATCAAAAAAACCTGCGAGTCTAGTAAGTTTTCAGACTGGCCAGAAAAGCTTATCGAAGCTCTATGGGCCTATCGCACTTCAATCCGTACCCCCACCGGGCAGACTCCATTTGCCCTTACTTATGGTATGGAAGCGGCAGTCCCATACGAGACTCTGATCCCTTCTCTCAGGGTACAATTGGACGAGGAATTTCCCCTCGACGATCGTCGTAGTTCACTCCTCGCCCAGTTGGAACTCTTGGATGAGAAGCGGCTGGCCGCCGCCGAACACGCGCGTGTGTATCAAAATAGACTCGCTCGCTTTTACCAAAAGAAAGTCGTTGAGAGAAAATTCAAAGTCGGTGAGATGGTCGTAAAAAGAATTTTTGTCAAACCTGGAGGGCCGCGTTCTAAGCTCCAACCCAATTGGGAAGGACCATTTGTAATTCAAGCCGTGTACCCTGGCAACGCCTACAAACTAATCAACGCCGAAGGGACCGAGTTATCCCACCCTTGGAATGGGCTTTATCTTAAGAAATACTACCCTTAGCACAAAACAAACAAAAAAATGATGAAAAGATAAAAAAACATCAAAAACAAAGAAATACTGAAAACCACTAAAAATATGGAAAATTCAAAACGCCGATGCCTGGCAGTCACCATGTAGTTAAGTCCCTGCATCTAACCTTCATGTTAGGATAGGGCCCATTAAGGCTTGGTAGGCACCGGGTCTTGGTTTGCCAGAACCGTGGAGATCCCTGTCCGGCCACGTCGGCCTATGCTCGCTCGAAGGAAGCTAACATGTGCTCACTTATGTATTTTATTCAAAAAAAGTCGGTAGCATCACCTACGGTGGGGCTCCACCCAGAAGATCTCCGGAAGCTGTAATCTTTATTCTTTTCTCTTCGACCAAATGAGACAGTCGGCGCCCTTAAAACGCTGAGCATGAGAAACCGAAACTCAAACCCCAAAGGCAAGAGTAGGACCCATTTCCTCGAGCATCGATCAGAGCACGAGAAGAGGGCAATGTCCCCGCATGCATACGAAGAGGGAGCCCACAAACGTCAAATGACTATATCTCCCTCACAGAAAGAAATACAAAATCAAAATCAAGAGAAAAGTCTGGTCGTGACCGTGCCTGGTGCGATAAACGAAACCCCTCAAAGCAAAAGTCTGAATCCACAAAGGGGGGCCGTGGAATGTAAATGCTCGAGATTTGGTCCGAAGTTGTCCGAAAGGAAAGAGTTAATGGGCCCTTATTCGCTCGCCGGGTTAACGGCTTTGCCGGTCCTCTCAGGAGGTTTATCCCCTACACTCTTCCTTCTCCCTCTAAAGATGAAGGTTCGATGGAGTTTCTGAAAGGTGAAAACTGCCCAGGGTCTGCGACCTTATTTTAATATACACATTTTGGTTGCCTACTTTGAAAAGCAAAAGCTATCGCCGCGAAGGAGTCTCCGTGTTTCTGGCTGGTCAAGACCCCTGTTTACCACCTTGATGTCTTCTTGCTTAACCTCGGGCTTAGGCCAATGCAAGCGCGTCACCTATGGGTGCGACGGCGTCTGATTCCGGGTCAGCGTCGCGCGGTTAGTCGTTAGGGTTTCAGGGTGTTCCATCATATACCATCTAGAGTTGTGAGGAAACAGACCCGGGTCGGGCAAATCTTTTACCTCAAACACCTTTTGGGTGAATCCCTGTGGTCGGAAGCAACTGGGAGCCTAAGCATGGCATGACGGTATTGTCATCAGGGTAAGTCTTAGCCGGCGGGATCGTCATTCGAGGGGTCTAGAGGCCCAAATCAACCTAGATGTGCACTTAGGATACCCGGGAGGTTAGTAAGAAACCCCTGTCTCACGTAGGTTAGGTGCCATTTGGGTGCTTGCCGGGCGTTAGCAACAAAAAAACAATCGAAATGATAAAAGCAAAAACAAAAAAATGGAAAAGAGAAATGTACATATTTGCAAACAAAAAAATCTTTTTATGATAAAACAAAAAAAATATTTCAAATATAAAAAAGAAAACAAATCAATTTTACATGATTGCATTTACGTGCATCATCTCATTTTTAATATCGCTTGCATTCGTGTGCTTGCCTGTCGCATTTATCATCACCGCATCTTTCCCTTGCCTTCGTTAAATAAAGGCTTGGCCCCTTGACCAGTTATCAAGGACAGTCACAGTGAGCATTTGCTTATTGAGCAAGGGGCCAAGTCAGAACAGAAATTCTGATTTGTTTGTTTCAGTGATATGTGCAGGGATTCAGGTAACTGAAGCAAAGGTGAAAAATAAACAAACCAAACCTTGTGTTTTATTCCAAAAACCAAAAAAAATTTACATCAAGTTCCGCCCTCTCTCTCTGCATTACTCGTCCCACTACTCTCCGGGTAAAACACTCTCAAAGGTGCTACCCAACTACGAAAAGCGGTACTCCTACCGCTCTGTACTCCTCTTCCTATTCCCACATCCCGGCGTTGATCCACGGAAGCAGCAGAGAAGCTACCAACACGAAAGCCACGCTCTCGTGCTTTTCGGTAGCGCTCCTCACCATCTCTCAGCCACTGTTCAGCAAGACCAAGGCCGATTCGGAGTTTGAATAGTTGGGCCTCCATGACCCTTCGCTCCTCCCTTTCAGCCAAACTGTTGGCTCTTTCTCTCTCTGCATCTCTTTCCCTCTCTGCCCGTTCTCTCTCACGGTCTTCCCTCTCCAACTGGAGAGTGATCCTCAGTTCCATAGCATCCCTAGATGAGTCGTCATCAGGATGACGCCGCAGTTCCCTCTCCAGTTCTGCTATCCTAGCCTCCTTCTACGCAGCTTGGGCAAGCGCTTCTTCCGTCTCTTTTTCCTGCCGAGTGTACCATCTCAGATACGCGATAAGGCGTAAACAAAGAGAACTCAACGCTAAAACTTTTACCTGTATACGGAGCATCCCTTCTGCCTCCGCAGCACGCTGCGTGGCGTGAGCAAGTTGCTCATGAAGCGAGTCAAGTTCTGAGGTGGGAATCCACAAGCTGGAAGAGGCACCACCTACTCCCATCGCTGGGGAGGCCGCGCCAATCTGGGCATGCTACGACCATGTGAATTAGCAGCCAACATCTGGAATCTGGGGATTTAATTAGGAATGTACTATACACCTACCAAGGCGCTCGTAGCTCCGCGGGCATCACCCAACTGTTGTTCCATCTCTGCCAAGCGAGTTCGTAAATTCGCTATCATGGCATCCCGGACATCCTGCAGCCTTACAAGTCAGCATTTTCACCAGAAAAACCAAGAAAAGGAGAAAGAAGAGAAGAGAAAAAGGGGAAACCTACCTCCACAAGTCCCCGGGGTTGGAACCGTTCTGCGTACTTTGTCCTATATAGACGCAAGTAGTCCTCGCTGTCCCGCGCCTGCGATTCTATAATCGTGCCACCCCGTTGCCAGTCTTCGTACTGTTCAGGGAACCGCACGCGCCAGTCAATACAGGTCGCCGGTCCTCGCGTCTTTCTCCCGACACGAGGTGGCGCAGCTGAATCCACCCATTCTTGAGCCAGTCCTAAAGTCCTCATAACTAATCGTAGCCGAAGCGGCTCGATTTCATTCAGGCAGTGCATCCATAGTTCCCGTCCGAACCGGGCACGACTTGCTAGAACCCACGGCTGGTTGGCATCGACCATGTCTGAGTAGGGTCTCCAGTTTACCATCGCTGCAGGGAACTCCTGTAGCTCCCGCCTTAACACCATCAGTTGGTAGGTTAGGGGTGCCGCACTCATGATGGGTTCCCACCGCCTGGCTAGCGGCACCATCACGGGTCGCCAATGTCGAGCTCTCCCCATGGGGAGGTAATAATAGCTCCATAGCTGCTCGGCGCAGGTCATCAGCACCTTGCGAAAACAACAAAAAAAATACAAAACAAGCAAAACCAAAAATACCTGGATGAATGGTGTGAAACCACTCACAGTCATCTCACGATCCATTTCTTGGAATAGGCCTGCAAACAAGTGCGCCAGCATGGCAGCTTCCAAGGCATAGTACCCTACTCTTTCAAGGTCTGACAGCAGCTCCAGGAAGCAACATTGGATACCGTCCCCTTTCGAGCTCAGTACCAATCTCCCCAAAAGGAAGAGGAGAAATCTCCTCAAATCTATGTTACATCTTTCCCAGTTGCCGAAATTTGTGCAATACACGGCACGGCATCCTATTTCCATCCTTTCCATGAACTCTTCTGAGGATTCGTCATCCCGCCGACGAGTGTCGGTGAGCCCTAATGCGTCCATGAGGGACGCCCTAGCTACCGACCTGTTTTTCCGACCATCTAGGTCCAAACCCAGTAACTTCTGGGCACCTTCTCGGTAGTCCGCGTAAGTGACTCCGGTCACTGCCTCGCCATCCACCTTGAGACTCGTAATTCGGACCACATCTTCCAAGCTGGTGTGGACACCGAAAATTGCACATCCAAAATGTCATGCTCAGCCCAGCATCAACAACGGCGCCGAGTGAAGAAACCCCCGGGGAAATCAAGCACAAAAGGCTCCACAGCCCGTGGGCCTCGAAGAAAATCAAATGGGCCACAACTTATGCTCACAATGGGCTCAAAATCGCCCATTTAGCCCTTCAGCGGCACGCCCAGTTGAGGCCTCAGCGGCACGCCCTGGCAGAACCCTCCAGCGGCACGCTCCCTTCAGCGGCACACCCTGCCGCGGCCCTCGCCGGCACACCCCTATGGGGGTTCACCGGCACACCCCCAAGGGGTTCACCGGCACACCCCTATGGGGGTTCACCGGCACACCCCCAAGGGGGTTCACCGGCACACCCCCATGGGGGGTCTTCACCGGCACACCCCCATAGGGGGGGTCTTCACCGGCACACCCCCATGGGGGGGGGGTCTTCACCGGCACACCCCCTTTGGGGTTCAACGGCACGCCCCCTGGGGGGTCTTCAGCGACACACCCTGTAGGGTCCCCAGCGGCACGCCCTTCAGGCCGTTCAACGGCACGCCCATCCGGGGCTCCAGCGGTACGCCCTTTTGGCACTACAGCGGCACGCTTGTTCAGCCCTTCAACGGCACAACGGTGAAGCTCTTTCAACGGGCGACGTGAGGCCCATGCCCTACACATCCTTGGCGCGCAGTGGAGCCGTCTGAGGTGGCAGCTGGTCGTTGGGCCACGTAGCCTACCCCACTGACAGTCAGTACAGGGGCAGGTCAAACCCATCATCACAGCCGGCTTCCCGCCTTCGACGGTCGTGCTCGAAGTCGTCGGTGGCTGGGAGTATAAAAGCCTCCAGTCAATCACAAAAAGGAGGAGGAGAACGGGAGAGACGAACAGAGAGAGGAGAAGAGGTTCCAACAGTAGAGGGCACACACAGGAGAAAGAGGAGAAGAAAGAAGAGAAGAAGAGGCCCTCCCGGCCTGTGCTCCGTCCGACGGCCACCGGGAAGAAACAAGAGTAAGAGAGAGAGAGCTTGTTGTATTGGGGGAAAGGGTTGGGGATAGTGGCCAATGTCTTAGGCCCGGATGTTTTCGTCTCTCTTGTATCCCATTCCTCCTGGGGGTTCTTTGTCCTTCTCCCTTTTGTCCATGGCCCCATCTGGGGGTTTGCTTTTGTAATATATATGTAGGGCCACGCCCTCTTGATTCTCATGAATGAAAACCACCTTCTCCGGGTTCCTCTTCGATCTTCGATGTTTTATGCTAGGCTTTGCGGGCTTTTCGACGGACGATCCGTTACTCCCTCTGTCTCTTCATTCCTCCGGCGTCTTTAGGGTCCTCCACGTCGATGTAGGTTTCCCCCTTCTGTTAGCCTTGGCTCCGTGAGCTCCTCACTCCCTTCCATGGCCATCTACCGTGTTCCCGGGCTTGAGGAGAAGGGGAGCTACCCTTCTTTCTTCCCAACCGCTCAGTTACTAATAGGCCACCCCCGGCCTTGAAATCCCCTGTCTTTCTTCCTCTTTCCCTGAACAGCCACCAAATTCCCCCCAGTTGCTTGCAACCCTTTTAAGCCTCCCAGCGGTGCACCTTTCCGGCCCTTGGCCGGCACACCCAGATCAGCCTTCAGCGGCACACACCCAGATATGCCTTCAGCGACACACCCAGATCAGCCTTCAGCGGCACACACCCAATAGCCCTCAGCGGTACACCCCTATTTGCCCCCAGCGGCACACTCCTTCCTGCCCTCAGCGGCACACCCACACTCTGTTACCCCTTGGCCGGCACACTCCAATTGGCCCTTGGTCGTTACACTCACCTTATGGCCTTTAGCGGCACACCCTTCAGCCTCTCAGTAGCCCACTCCTTGGCCTCGCCTCGAGCCCCTTCCTTCACGTTTTCCGAGGTTCTATAAAGGTGTTGCTCCCCCGGGGGCCCACCTCCAGTTGTCGGGTTCCGCCACTCCATGTGGGCGCGCTCCCTTTATCTCCCTTACGCCCCGGGTTAAGGGGAGATGCTGCCGAATTTTTTTGTGAGATATTAATAAACAATTAAAAGAGGCAAAAGGAGGCAACAAACGAGCAGAATAACTAATGAAACCTTCCAACTCATCAAATTACTGCCGGCACCCCAACGAGAATTGAACTAAGCTAATTAACCACCTGGCCGCCCGAAAACCCGACCCGCAAGAAAAGAGACCGAACCGAACCAAGAGAACAAACACGGGAGGAATTTTATATGAAACTACACAAGGGTTAAGACAAGAAGAAAAGAAAAGCCTTAAAGCAGGTAATCAAAACTGAGTTAACCTCCATCACTCCCTGCCCAACTCCCAGCGGCACACACACACCCAGCCTTCAGCGGTACCCTCTCTTGAGCCTTCAGCGGTACGCCCCTACAGCCCCCAGCGGTACGCCCCTACAGCCCTCAGCGGTACGCCCTTTGCAGCCTTCAGCGGTACACTCTCTACAGCCCTCAGCGGTACGCCCCCCTGTAGCCCTCAGCGGTACGCCCCAGCCCTCAGCGGTACACTCCCGTTTTCCCCTTCGCCGGCACACTATACACATACACATATACAACTTGACAAGGGCATTAATAATAGCAAATAAATTAATAAAAAAATTACGCTAATTAAAGGACTCCGAATGCGTAATATTAATCACAATAAAAGAGGTGGGAGGGGTAATAAAAAAATAATAAATAACAAACAAATGATAATGATAAGAATAATCATGAACGAAAAGAAAAAAAATCATCCCGGACAAAGGCACGAATAAACAGTAAATATTAAATCAGAAATGAGAATGTACATAGCTAGGAAAACCCCAGATAAAAGACATCAATGCCCACGCCGCAGCCCGCTCTCTCCCCGGGACCCGGGGCAAAAGGAACAACAACGCTGCCCCTTTAGGTCGAGCCCGAGTCTCGGGAATTCCCCCGATATGGCCGGGCTTTGATCTAACCTCGGGCCGACATCCTAATCGGACCGGATTTGTTTTCTCGTTCCGGATACCTTCCGAACCTTCATTTAAAATTGCCGCATGCTCGGCAGACATTTGAAGGGATCTACCTCGATTTTCTCATTGTGGCGCTGTCACGGACTTGTGTCCGAATACGAAAGGTCTACGAGTGGCCGACACGGCCGACAGTTTATGGCCTTAATACAACTTTCAGTGTGACCCATCCCTATCTCTCTCGTATAATTAGTGTTACTCCTTTCGGCCGCGGGGCCTCTAATTTCGGCAATTAATCAAGGGTATTCCCTCGTATGAGGGATGTAAATGACGTCGTGACCTTCATGGCGCGACGGGATTCGGTCCCGACACGAACCACACAATCGTCTGACGAAGTCAGATCGAGCGCACCATGGGCTCTCCGGAGCCCGAATAAATTGTCACTCCGGTGACTGGCACGCCCACGCACTTACTAAAACCAACAGACGAACGGGAACCACAGTTTAACGGAAAGTGCGTCCACAACTCTGGCACGCCCGGTGGGACCCATCCACCCTTCATCTCTTTGCCGAAATTAGGGGCCCCACAGCCCCCTTCTTGTAATACTAACTGCGTTATCTTTTTAAATGCAGAAAAAGTGAAGAGAGAGGCATCATGGAGCCGACAATGGGTGTCATCTGCAGCCCCGAGGTTGTGGAGAATCACGTGCGAGGTGGCTACCTGGCGGTACCCCTCACTTTCGGGAGCTTCCCTCCCGCCGTGGGTTTCCCCAACTTCCTGGGGGTAGCCTTCGTCCAGATCCTCGACGTGGAAACGCCCGAGGAGCCTCAAACCAACGCTCCCGCTCCGGGAGCCGTCGAAGCTGCCGCCGGCCGAGCTGTGGCCGAAGACAACAATAGCGTCCACACAACGACGCTCAGCTGCAACGTGCACCACGTGCACCAAACTACCGGCCCGTTCCACCAAGGGTCGACATCCCACCGGAGAAGGCTCCGGAGAAGCAACATCAGCGCCGGATCAGGGCGTCGCGCCTCCAACTCCGGGAAGTCCATGACGGTTGGGGCCCTCCGAGTCCGCCTGGACGGGCAGAGGTCCCAGGTGACACCGGACCGCATCATCCCAACCGTTCCAGTCCGCAACTCCTTTGAAGGACTGGCTAAGCTGAAGGAGAAGACGAGGCCCATAGCCCCGGTCGTAGCACCAAAGAGGACGCCGGGTCACAGGCCGGCTAAACTGAAGCAAGTCTGGGTGCCTAAGGAGACCCAGCCCAACGCACCCGCCCAGGCAGGGCCCAGCATCTTCCGCCCCAGGAGGGCCCGACGCCATGACAGGGCTGAGGTAGTGACCCCCACTCTCCGACCGGCACCTGTCATCCTGGTGCCGTCCGAGGATGCTCACCGCCGTCGCCGGGGGCGCCGACACAACGCCGCCCGCCCGGCACTCAGGGCCTACTCTCCTTCCGCTGCTGTCGTCGACTCGCAACCACAGGCCGCTCTCCCTGACCAGGAGTGGGAAGGGATCGAGCAGGCCATGAGAAGCTACCTCCGAGGCCCGGGTAGCACCCCCGCTGGCCGCCGGAGACTACTGGGGGCAATGACCTCCGCCTTCCAGGAAGAAAGGGAGGAACCTGCACCTAGTATGGAGTCGAGGACCCGCCCGGAAGAGCCGCGCCAGTCCCCTGTACGGGAGGAGGCGCCGTCCCGACGGTCGGTCTTCGACAGGCTAACATTCCCAGGAGGACCGTCCCGGAGGGCGTCAAGAAGAAACAAGAATAGGAAATGGCTGACATTCACCTGCAACATGGCAGGAGTCCATGGTCGGTATGGGGCCTTACCCGCCGACCCGGAAGAATTGGCCAGAATAGCTGCCAGGCCGGGACCCCTTACCAGAAGAAGGAGAGCGGCAGGCGGCGCGACACCTGGGGAGCCCCTCACGGCCCTCACGGCCAATGTAGTCACCACCGGCGACACGAGTGGCGGACCCTCGACATCATCCGAGGACGCCCCGGCCGAAGGGACGGGGGGCATACCCAGCCTCCCCACAGCTGACCCAGCAATGCTGCTCATGATGCAACGATTCCAGCAGGAAATCGAATCACTTAAAAAGCAATTGAATGAGCGAAACACACCACCCCCAATGTCCTGGCAGACCGAGGTCACACCCGAGGTACCCAGGGACGGGGGGCAGTCTCCCGAGGCAGCTCTCCCAGCAACCCTCAATCCTCTCGGGGGCGCGCCCCCGCAGCAAGCACATTGCGCAGCAGTCACCCCGCCACAGGCTCTGCTTTCACAAGGGTCCCCCATGGCCCCCCGAGCGACCGTGGTAGCCACCCCGAGCGCACAGCCCGCTCATTTTTACCCGAGCCCAGTCGACCCGGCGGCAGTCAGCCGGTTAATGCTCGAGCAGATGATAGATATGAAATTGGCTGAGAGGGGCGATGGGGGTCAGACGCCTTTCGACGTCTACCGGGTACCCTACCCGGTTCATTACGCTGCCAAGAAGCTGCCGGCTGGCGTCACCAAGCCGCCGAAATTTGAGAAGTTCAACGGGCAAGGATCTCCCAGAGAGCATATTGCCTATTATGTGAACGTCATGGGAGACTTGGCTGCTGATGAAGCCTACCTCCTGAAGTTCTTCGGCTCAACACTCACCGGGCTTGCCTTTGAATGGTACTCCGGCTTGCCGCCCGGGTCCGTGGCCGATTGGCCCGACATGCAGAAGAAGTTCAAAGAAAGATTCTACGTGGCCGAGAGAGAAGTTACCATGGCTGAACTCTACGCCACGAGGCAGAAGAATGATGAGTCGGCTCTCGACTACATTAAGAGGTGGAGGAACCTCAGCATGAGGTGCAAACGCCCCCCGCATCAGGAGGACGCAGTGCAGATCTGCAAGCAAAACTTAAAGAAAGAAATCCTAGAAAGAATGATCGGCACTGAGGTCAAGACATTTGACCGTCTGAATAATGTGGTAGCAGAGATCGAGGCATTCTTGGCCCGATACTCCTCCACCCCGGCTATGTCAAGCCAGAGGGCCAGACAGGCGGAGAAGAAGCCGGCTCCCCCGGAGGTGCATGCACTAGACTTCCAGGCTTTCGAAAAGCAGAAGGAGAAAGCCAAGGGAGCAGCTAACCCTCCGCCACCCAGAACCACAGAACGGCGAGAAGGCCCCTCACTAAGAGAGAAGATGAGAAACAAGTTGTATTCCTTCTCCCGGGACAAGTCCAAGCTCCTGTTTGAGTGGGCAACCAGCTACAATAAGATCACATTGCCAGAGCCGAAAAGGCCTGGCGACTCAAAGAAGAAAGATGACCCGCGCTTCTGTCTGTACCACCGGGTGCTCGGGCATACTATTGAAGATTGCTACGTCTTCAAGGATGTTATTGAGTCCTTAATCAGAGACGGGGAGCTGGACATGGGGGAGCATAAAGTAGACCCCCCGCAGCCACACGAGCTGCCCAGTATAGCCTCCTCCGTCAGTATGATCTCGCTATATCAGGAGCTGCCAGAAGAATGGGCGAAGGCCTGTGCCCGTGCCACTTATGAAACCTTTATCATGGCCCCAGCTCAAGACCAAGAAGGGTGGCAGACTGCACCCGGAAAAACCAGAAAGGCGCGCGCCTCTCGACCCACCCCAGGAATTCACTCGAGGGTAGCAACGCCCCTGCCTGCACCGCCCCCGATAAACCCTGTTTGCCACGACACGGCCCCCCGGCTGGTCATGAGGCGGCCCACTCACAACAGGAAGAGCTCTGCCCCGCTGCGGATGCACAAGAAGACTAGCCCGGCGGTTGAAAGACTCCAGGCTATTATTGATGGGCTCGAAGATTATGAACAGCCCGAAATCCAGCCTGTGGAGCTGAAGGAGTATGTCCCCTGGACGGAGTTCGAATCACTCGAGCTGGCTCCGGGAACAGAAGCTGATGCAGACAAAGAGCCTCCCCTGTGGGGTGAACCTCCTCAAGAGCAGCCACCCGCTGCAGCAGGCAAGAAGAAGAAGAAGAGAAGACCCAGGGGCAAGAAGAAGAAGGAGGTTGTCTTCGCCTGCAATACCCTCGCGGCGCTGTTCGACACCGCTCTCTCCCTGGAAGAGAAAGAAGGAGAGCCACCCCATGAGCCGGCAGAGGTGAATCAAGCTGAGGCGTCCACCTCCCAACACGCCACCAGGTCCGGAAGGAAATGGGGGCGCTCTCCTCAGGGCAGCCTCAACATCATGCTCAGGGGGGAACAACCATACCAGATTCCCGAGCCCGAGGTCCGAGGCACCGAGATCCCTCCTCCATCAGGCCTCTACCCCGGAGGCACCAAGAGTCAAGGCGCCCCGTCGTTCGCCGAGTTCCTGTCAGCTCGAGCAGGAAGGCGGGCGCACCCCCAGGGGCCCGCTGCGACCAGTAAAGCAAGCATTCCCCAAGCTCTGCCAGCTGCAACTCCTGCCCAGCCAGAGGAAGGAGTCAGCGGCACCCCAAACCTCGCCGAATTCATGCGAACAGCGGAGGAGGCCCAACAGGCCCCGCCTGCTCAACGGGCTACAACAGATCCCGCAAAGGAGGCGTCCTCTAATCCGGCGCTCCAATCCCAGGATGAGGGCAGGCGCAGCAAGCCCGAAGAGATGAAACTGCTCAAGGTGCGGGCGGCCGAGCGAATAGTCAGACACCTCAAGAAA
This sequence comes from Amorphophallus konjac, assembly GCA_022559845.1. Taxonomy (NCBI): domain Eukaryota; kingdom Viridiplantae; phylum Streptophyta; class Magnoliopsida; order Alismatales; family Araceae; genus Amorphophallus; species Amorphophallus konjac. The sequence continues at coordinate 169,103 of JAHNEJ010001289.1, read as the reverse complement.
ATCCCGACCCGGTTCACGGTCTGGGAGATGCTGTCCTTGAATGAAGAAACACGGCAAGCCATCATCGCCGCACTCCAGACGCCAGCACACCTTGAAGCCTGTTTGGCAGAAATACCACCTGAAGTAGCAGTGGCTTTCACAGAAGATGACATGCTCCTACCGACTTGCAGCCATAACAGGCCCCTCTACATGAAAGGGCAGCTGAACGGCCAGCCTATCAACAGGGTCTTGATCGACCCAGGAGCAGCGGTGAATATACTCCCGTACCGGGTATACCAGAAGCACTACTTTGACGTACATCTGGTCGAAGTTAAAAATGTCAAGATTGCCGGCTTTAACCAGAAATGCGAAGTTCCTATGGGGGTCGCAGAGTTCAACTTGACCTTTGATGACTTCACCACCAAGGTCCAGTTCCACGTCATCAACTCCAGCACTTCCTACAAGGCGTTGCTTGGCCGGCCTTGGCTACACCAGAACAGAGTGGTGCCCTCCACCCTGCATCAATGCATCAAGTACCCCTGTGAGGGAAAGGAAGTCAGAATCTTCGCCGACCTCCACCCGTTCGAGGTGTTCGAGTGTCACTTGTCAGATGCTAATCTGTACTTGGAGAAGGCGAAGCAAGCTCCTCAAGTCATCCAAGACAAGGGCAAGAAGAAAATGGAATCAGGGGGCTGGTTTCCTCCGCCGCCCCCAGGCTATGTAGCTCCCCCGCATGTACCATTTATTGCACAAGAAGAAGGGGTATTCAGGGCAGCCCCTCTCGCCATCTACCCCACACCGGGGGCACCCTGCCTCGAAGACCTGCTAGAAGATGTCAGGGTCCCGCCAGGGATCGTCAAGCCGATAGCAGAGATAGAATCCCAAGCAGCTGAACGACTGAAAACCTTCGAGGTGCCTAACTCTGAGGGGCCGCCCACTATTTTCTATGTGGCCGGGGAAAAGCCGGTCAGGGAAGACGATGATTGCCGGTTCCCTGACGAGTTGCATGACCCGCACGTCCCCATCACGGGACTTCCCCACATGACTGACCAGGCAGCCAGAATGGTCAGAAAGCAGAAGATTCCTCCCTACCAGCCCTCCAGCCGGAAGGAAATGTTTGAAAGAATGTGGAACCCACCAAACCTGGATCGACGGTTGCTGAAAATCACCAAGCACCCCGGTCTGGGCTTTTCACTAGAAGATTACTACGAGACTGATGTCATATCGGTCTCAGCATGGCCCGGCGACGACCCCGCAGAAGCTGCAGATTCGCTGGAAACCCACCGAGACACATGTCCCGGGGCCTCGGCCGAAGAGGCACAAGACGAAGAAGTATTCCTGTGGAAGCCTCCCAGCCGCCGCTATATGGAGAAGACCCCCTCCTTTTCCGAAGTGTCGACCTCGAGAGGGCACGCCAGCGAGGCGCCTCCACCCCGGCCGGCCGGCGAAGCAAGGAGCAGTAGCATGGGCCATGCCCCGAGTTCCCCTCGATACGACCCCGTCATGTACGCCTTGTACCATAGGCAGCAACGGGAGATCGAGATGCTAAAAGCACGACTGGCCGAGTTAACCTCGCTAGTCGCCGACCTGATCCAAGGATCTCTTCCCCCATGGGGTGGCCGGATGCCTCGGCCCCGAGGCACCAGTCCCAACACCCCCGCCTTGACAAGGCGGGAAATGAGAGACATGGCAAGCCCGCTGATCGAGCGGCCAACCAGGCAAGGGCTGACACTCCAAGAGAAGCTGCAGAAGCCTTATTCCTTTCCGAGAGAGAAGACCCGGGGCATCTTCGACTGGGCTTGCCATTACGGCAAGGTCTCCCTTCCACGGTCCAAGAGGCCGCAGGACACCCGAAGAAGCGGGAATCCACTGTTTTGCCCTTACCACCAAATACTGGGCCACGCCATTGAAGACTGCTATGTCTTCAAAGACCTTGCTCAAAGCCTCATCGACAGGGATGAGCTTAGAATGGGGGACTACGTGGTAGCCCCGCCACGCCCCCATGTGGCAGACAGCCCCAGGGCAGGAGCCTACACTGTGTCCATCCGATGCCGGGCGCCCGAAGATGCGGCTACCCCAGCCTCTGCAGGAGCGGTCTATGACGAATACACAGAAGAGCCCGAGATGCACTTATGCCCTCCTGAACCTGCGGACCTTACGTACCCGGCGGCTACGACCCTAGGGGACTGCGAGGCAAATGCAACCTCTATGCCCAGTCATGATGAACAAGGGGAGGGAGATGACGTCCTCGAGCCCGAAGACAATGAAGACCAAGACTTCGTGGATTTGTCGCCAGCCCCGCCGGAAATTGAAAATGGCGGCCAGGCCACAGTCGACGAATTGGTTGAAATCAACCTCGGCACAGAAGACAATCCCAGGCCGACTTTTCTGAGTGCTCTCATGCCTCTGCAGGAAAGAGAACAATACACAAAGTTGCTGCAAGAATTCCGGGATTGCTTTGCCTGGAACTATGAAGAAATGCCCGGACTGAGCCCCAAGGTGACTCAACACATCCTGTCTATTGATCCCAAAATGGAACCGGTGAAGCAACCTCCCCGGCGCATGAGGCCGGAGTTAACCAGCCAGATTTGCAAAGAGGTCGACAAGCTCATAAACGTCGGCTTCGTGGCAGAAAATCAATACACCACGTGGCTGGCCAATATTGTACCGGTGAAAAAGAAGAATGGACAGATCAGGATTTGCGTGGACTTTCGCGACCTGAATAGAGCCTGCCCGAAAGATGACTTCCCGGTGCCTATCACCGAAGTGATGATTGATGCAACCACCGGCCACGAGGCCCTGTCCTTTATGGATGGGTCGTCCGGCTATAACCAAATCTGGATAGCCGACCACGACCGGGTCCATACGGCTTTCCGGTCACCCAAAGGGGTATTTCACTACAAGAGGATGCCCTTCGGCCTCAAGAATGCCGGGGCCACATACCAGCGGGCGATGACCAAGATCTTCGACGAGCTGCTATACGGCAAGGTCGAGTGCTACATCGATGATTGGTCGTCAAGACGAAGAAAAGAGACGAGCACCTGAGCGACCTCAGGGCCGTCTTCCAAAGGCTCCGGCAGTACGGGCTGAAAATGAATCCCATGAAGTGCGCTTTGGCGTGTCCAGCGGGAAGTTCCTCGGCTTCATCGTCCGACACAGAGGGATCGAGATCGACCCCTTTAAGATAAAAGCTATCCAGGAGCTGCCCCCTCCGAAGAATCTGGGAGAGCTGAGATCCCTACAGGGGCGTTTAGCTTACATCCGCAGGTTCATCTCCAACCTGTCAGGGCGTTGCCAACCCTTCCACAGACTGATGATGAAGAATGCACCCTTCAGCTGGGGCCACGAATGCCAGCACGCGTTCGACCAGCTAAAGGAGTACCTGAAGACCCCACCCGTCCTGGGGGCACCTGTCAAAGGTAGACCGCTTATTCTCTACATAGCGGCCACCGAGTACTCACTGGGGGCAATGCTCGCCCAGAACAATGATGAGGGAAAAGAACAAGCTCTTTACTATCTCAGTCGAAGGTTGGTGGGCGCAGAGGCTAAGTACACCCCGATTGAGAAAATCTGCCTTGCCTTGGTCTTCGCGGTCAAGAAGATGAGGCACTATATGTTGTCCCATGAAGTCAGCCTGATATCCAGGGCCGACCCCATCAAGCACATTCTCCTCCAGCCAGTCCCGAAGGGGCGCCTTGGCAAGTGGGCCGTGCTGCTCATGGAATTTGACATCACTTACGTGCCACAGAAGGCCGTTAAGGGGCAAGCCGTCGCGGACTTCTTCGCAGCACACCCTGTGCCCGAAGACTCTCCGTTGGCCACAGAGCTACCCGAAGACGAAACACTAGAGGTGGATCAAGTGCAACAAGCCGTCTGGCAGTTATACTTCGACGGGGCCTCGAGAACAGAAGCGACCCCGTCTGGGCATGGCAAGGTGCGTGCCGGAGCTGGCATCGTCCTCAAATCGCCAGATGGAGAAGTGATGCACACCTCCTGCTGCATTAGCAAACCCTGCACCAATAATGAAGCAGAATATGAAGCTCTAATCATCGGTCTCCAGGTCGCCCTTCAAATGGAGATCAAAATGCTCCAGGTGTTCGGCGACTCGCTGTTGGTCGTCAAGCAAGTCCAGGGGCAATTTGATGTCCGAAAACCTGAGCTGCTCCCGTATCACACTAAAGCAAAAGGGCTCATGGAGCGGTTCTACCTCCTCGAGATAGGCCATGTCGCCAGAGGGGAGAACGCACAAGCCGACGCATTGGCAAAATTGGCAAGCTCACTGGCAGTGCCTCCAGATGGATCTCTCCATATCCAAGTAATAAACCAACGCCAGGTACCCAGCATGATGGCAGAGGAGTCAGAAGAAGAAGACCTAGAGGTCACTACAGTGGAAGCCGTCAGCCTGCCCGACTGGAGAGCCCCCTTGGTGCAGTGGTTCAAACACCAGCGATTGCCTGACCGAAGAGAAGAAAAGATCAAGCTAGTCAGAACCAAGGATTCTTACGAGCTCCGAAGCGGAATATTATTCCGAATTGTGGCAGACGCCAGAAGGAAGCTGCTCCTCCGATGTTTGTCCACCGAAGAAGCTTGGAGGGTTATGAAGGAGGTCCATGCCGGCATAGCTGGCGCGCACCAGGCGGGACCGAAAATGAAAATTGAAATCAAGAAACTTGGCTATTATTGGCCTGCAATGTTCAACGACTGTTGCGAGTATGCTAAGTCGTGTCAGAGATGCCAAGAGCATGCCACTATACCCAGGAGACCTCCGGCACCATTACACCCAACAGCGCCCAGTTGGCCGTTCGCCCAATGGGGGACGGACGTCGTGGGCCCCTTACCCGCATCTTCCACAGGCGGCAAATACATTCTGGCGGCTACCGACTACTTCTCCCGCTGGGCCGAGGCCATTGCCTTACGAGAGGTCACCGGAGAAGTCGTGGCCAGGTTTGTCCTCCGCAATATTATATTCCGGTTCGGCGTGCCCGACCGGATTGTGTCGGACAACGGCAGCCACTTCCGCAACCAGAAAGTTTACCGGCTAGCAGAAAAATACAAAATTGACTGGAGGACATCGACTCCTTACAATCCACAAGCCAATGGGCTGGCCGAAGCTTTCAATAAGACACTTTGCACTCTCCTGGCCAAGACTGTTAGCTCTAACAAAAGGGACTGGGAAGAAAGAATGTATGAAGCGCTTTGGGCGTACCGGACCGTATACAAGACCCCAACGGGCTGCTCGCCCTTCTCTCTTGTATATGGCTCGGAAGCAATCATCCCCGTCGAACTGGAGATACCGTCCCTCAGGGTCGCCATTCAGCATGGGCTTGTCCCCGAAGGGCAGACCAACACCGAGCGAAGGCTCGATGAACTCTCCAGTCTGGAAGGAAAGCGGCTTCAAGCCCAACAGAATATCCAGGTCTATCAGGCCCGGATTGCACGCGCCTTTGACAAACTCATCAAGGAACGCGAATTCAAGAAGGGTGACCTCGTCATGGTCAAGAGAAGAGATCTCATGGCGGCCAACCCCAAAGGTAAGCTAAACGAGAACTGGCTCGGACCCTACGTAGTCCAGAAAGTCTATGAAGGCGGAGCCTATGTAATTGTCAACCACCGCGGGGAGGTTCAATTCCCGCCTCTTAATGGAAGGCACTTGAGGCTGTACCACGCCCCAGCACCCCCATTCAGGTAATAATATTACTCTTCGCCCCGTTTTGGGGCGGATTTACGTGATTAATGTCCGAATGATTTGGCCACCAGCCGGGTCCCCGAAAAAGGGAAGAAAGGAATAGAAAGAGAAAGAAAGAAGAAGCAAAAAAAAAAAAGAGAAAGACGAAAAAGAAGAAGCAAAAAATGGAAAGAGGAAGAGAGAAGAAGCAAAAAAAAAGAAGAAAAAAAATGGAAAGAGAAAGAAGGAAGAAGCAAAAAAAAGAAAGGAAAAAAAAAGAAAGGAAAAAAAAAGAAAAAAAAAGAAAGAGAAAAAGAAAAAAAAAAGAGAGAGAAGCCAGAAAGGGGGACGCCCCCCATTTCCAGCCCCCCCCCCCCCCCCCCGCATCAGCGGGGGTACCAAAGTTGATTTAAAAAGAAAGAAACAAACTCTTCTCTCCGTCTTTCCCGGGCGGTGAGTACCCCTTTGGCTCGAACCTCACGTCCGGGTCATTGACTAGACAAACTCCTCTCTCCGTCCTTCCCGGGCGGTGAGTACCCCTTTGGCTCGAACCTCACGTCCGGGTCATTGACTAAACAAACTCTTCTCTCCGTCCTTCCCGGGTAGTGAGTACCCCTTTGGCTCGGACCTCACGTCCGGGTCATTGACTAGACAAACTCTTCTCTCCGTCCTCCCCGGGCGGAGAGTACCCCTTTGGCTCGGACCTCACGTCCGGATCATTGACTAGACGAACTCTTCTCTCCATCCTCCCCGGGGGGCGAGCACCCCTTTGGATCAGACCTCCCGTCTAAGTCACTGACTAAACGGACCTTTCTATCCGCCACCTCTGAACGGCAAAAGGGGTCTCTGGCCAAGTACCCCTCACTCGAGACCAGCACGCGCTTCCAATATTGCGGCAAAACCAGGGAGTTGCCCGTTCGGTATGGTGGAGTGGTCCCCTCGTCCTCCCCCTGGGAAGGCGAGCACTCTCCTGTACCCTGACATGGGTCCCTGCCTGGTCCTTCCAAAGTGAATCCCCGCAAAGACTCATACCCTGCCAATGGGCCCCTACACGAAAAGGGGGGAAAGATACAAGAGCGAGGGAAGAGGAAGGAGAAAACAATATGCACGGAAGAGGAAGAGGGGTGGGAAAGCTCCCTCCGGGATAAATGCACACACCAGGAACGCGTGAAGTCATAAATGCTTTGCTCTATTCAAAAGAGGATCAAACTACATGTGCTGCGGGGCATACCCCTGTGTTACATTCAAAAAAAAAGAAAGAGAAATTAAGGGATGTAACGCTCAGTCGATGTCCCTGAAGATGTCCTCGAGGGGGAGGATCCCGACGCAAGGGAAGTTCGTCATATCGCGCAGTCGGCCCCTCAATCCCTCAAGACGGGCGAGCTCCGCGTCGACGGACGCCATTTCAACGTCGGCAACGGCAAGAGCTTCCCTCTCCTCTGCCACCGCCCCTTCCGCCTCGGCGAGGCCAAGTTTGGCCGCAGCAAGATAGCCCTCCAGCTTCTCGATCCGGTTCTTGAAGGAACGAACGCTGCCTTCGCCTTCCTCTAGGGCCTTTCCGTGGCGTTCTCTACTGTCGCGTCGGGCCTTTAGGGCCTGCAGATATTCGTCTGCCTGAGCATCAAGGGCGGCGCGTTCGTCAGGAGCCTGGGTCTCCAGGAACTCGTGGCGCTTGACATATTTCAATAATAGCAAGACCCGCCGTGACCATTCCCCCAGCGGACAGCCAAGCACTTGCAGCGCCCCCGTTAATTGCGTTACAATGGTATGCACCTCCCGATACGACAGAGAAGCATCGCCGAGAAGCATCGTCCGTAAAGTGATCAGCATCTGACGGACTGGCGCTTCTGAGGACGTGTGACTAACTGAGGGCACGACCGGAGGGGTGAATTCTACGGTGCTGTCCACCTCTGCCCACAGGTCGGTATCTGCCGCCACTGAAGATGAAGGAAGGGCGAGGGTCAAGTCGCCCGGCCGGCGTAGCTCGACGAGAGACTCTTGGCCGACCATTGCCTGGGGAAAGGAAAGGACCATTGCCGAAGCCTCCGGTGCCCCCATCGTTTGGAGGTCACCTGCCCCCTCTGCCTCCGTCTGGCCCGACTCTGCCACTCCTCCAAGGGGCAGGGGTGCAGGGGCCGTTACCTCGGCTAGAGGAGGAGCTTCGAGTAAGGCCAGGCCCGAAGCCGTCACCCATGAACTCCTCGCTCGCGGCTGAGATCCCTCCAGATGCGCACGGAGCCCCGCAAATATCTGCTGCAAGAGCGGGTCCTCCATCTGAGCCGGGAGTTTCGGGAAGGGCGGAAGCGGAACCACCAGCTGGGGTAAACGTCCCGCTTCCACGAGCGCAGCCAGTCTCTCTCTCTCCAAGCCCAAGACTGGAGCCGGCCCCTTCACCGCTATCGGGCCAATGCTCGGTCTCCGCTTGGCCACTGCCTTCCGGATACGACCAGGCGCCTTCCCCGATATCGGCATCGCCTGACCATGGGAATGGGAATCAGCTATTCGCCATCTAAAATAAACCATGCAAAAGGGAGACCGTGGAGCCCGCATACTCACCTTGGCCGCTGGGATGATGCTACCTTCAGGCGCGATCTCCCCCTCCTCCAGAGGCTCGCCCGCCGCTCTGGTAGTACCGGAGGGCTCCGCGGGCATTTCCTCTCGAAGGGCGTCGAGCAAAAGAGCCAATTTGCCCATGACGGCATCGGCTCCCGTTGGGCGGTCGATCAGCGCAGCCGGGGCAGCCTCCTCTGTGATCTCAGGTTCGGCCGGTCCTCGAAAATCCTAAAGAAAAAGGGGGGGGATAAGGTCGTCAGTCAATCACAAAAAAGGGAAAGGGAGAGCCGGCCCAAACAAGCTCACACTCACAGCGGTCTTCCCCACGAGGCTCGAGGAGCCAGCAAGTAAGGGGGCCCCGAAGGCCGGCTCGGGCGGCTCCGATGCCCCGGACGCGCCCTCGTCAGGAGCTACTTCGTCGGAAGAGTAGTTGTAATCGACCTCTTCCCCAGACGGAGACTCGACCGCCGTCGGCTCGGCCGGGACCAGCAGAGGAGCTTCCACCTCAGAGTCTCTGCCCAGTACGTCCTCCCTCGGGCCAGGCGAGGCTCGCGCTCCGATCTTCTTCCTCTCACATATATCAACGTCGTCGGGAGGTCGGGATCAGGCCCCAATGACTCGGTGGCCACCGCAGCAACGCCTGTCATGCAAAAGAAGACAAGCCAGGGTGAATCTACTGGCCCCTAGGACAAAAAGGGGGGGGAGCTAACCGTGTAGTCGAAAATATTTACCCCCTTCAGTTCCTGCGACACGAGATGACCCACGGGCTTCCTCAACAGGCAACGCCTTCTCGGGAGTCCCGACCGTACCCTCGCCCGTGAGATAGAAGCGCATCGTCGCCATGCGCGAAGCCGAGGCCAACTCGGGAGGCCGGTCGACCACAGACGACACGGGCGGCCGATGAATCTCACCAGCTTCGTGGCTCGGTTCGGTCCGCGTGGCTTCGAATTCTTCGAAGGACAAGACGGGGGCCATCGGCAGGGCTGCCGTCGGAGCCGGGGATGCCTCGGTTCGCCGCCGTTTTACCGTCTCTCGCCCGGCCACCTTGGCAGCAGCCAGTGCCTTCTTAACGGGCGACTGTGCCCGGGGCCTTCCCGTTGCCTGCGGCAAGGGAGCTGGAGCCGCCGCCGGGGTCGCCTCCGCCGGGACCGCAACTTCGCCCATGTCAGGCGTGGGCATGGGCTCTTCCATAGAAGCTGAAACAAAAGAAGTATCCAGATGTCAGGGCTCCACTCCAAGATAAAAAGGAGGAGGGAGATTCAAAAGGCACACTAAAGAGCGGGGACGCGGACCGGCAGGTTGACCTGGCTCGGGACGGGCAGCTTCGAATTCCTCGAAAGACGGGACTAGTGGCGCCAGAGGAACAGCCGTCGAAGCCTTAGCCGTGTCTGTCTTCCTCCGCTTTGTATCCCGCTGCTTAGCCGCCTTGGCGGCGTCCACCGCCTTCTTCACAGGCGATTTAGCCCGGGGCCTCTTCGCAGCCTTAGGCAAAGAGCCGTGGTCGGGGCCAGCGGCGCGGCTTCAAAATGCGCAGGCTTCTTCACCAGCCGGAGGAGGTTCCGGTACGTGGCCATCTGCGTGCTGTCGGGATGGTCTGCAAAGAAAAGAGGGGAAAGAACGAACATGCATACACCGTTAGTACCTAACTCACCGCGAAAGCCGCAGCGCTGAGGGACAAAACCGAAGAGCAAGAGGGAACTGAATACCATGAGGGCCAGTGTACAGCCGCAGCGTGATCGGCCAGTAGCTCAGGGATATCTCCTTGTCCCGACGTGCCGCCTCCCGGACTAGCCAACAAACGTCCTCAATAGTTTGACACCGGTCCGTGAGGTTGGCCAGATCCGCATGTTTCTTGGAAGAAAGGTGACAGAAAAGATTGAAGTGGTCCATGCCCCACCCATCAGCATAATAATAAGGGATGTGCAGGCGCTTGCCCAGGATGGAGGCCGTCACATCTTCAATCTTCATCCCATTCACCCGGAGGAGGATATATAGCCACGTGGTATCCTTGTAATTCTCAGGCTTCCTCTCCTCCCGCCTCATGAACGTGCGATACAGGCATGCCAAGTCTCTCTCCGGATGCCAGCTCTTGGCAGGAGTCCCCTCTTCCTCTATGGGGAATGGATAATTGATGAGGTCCAGACGGTCGCTCCCTACCCGGCACAGGTCCCTCAGCGTCTTCTGATAGCTGTCCTTCGCCACTGGAGGCAGCTCCACTTTCGGCGTCGGCCTCCTATCCCGGGCTTCCCGACGAGGTATCAGATATGTCGCCACCTCCTTCTCTTGCTGTTCTTGAGCCGAAGAAGATGATCTGGCTCAATGTCAAGTACTGGCACCGGTTGCCGGCTAAGGAATCTCCTTTCGGCGCCATCCCAACAATCGGTCTTGTGCAACCGATAGAAAGCCGTCCGGGCATTCCACCACTTTATATAGTCTTCAGTCACTCGGGGCACGCGACCCGGGGCTGGCACCCTGAAGGAGGCAGAGTCCGCCCGGTGGAAGAAGTCCCACCAGCTTCTAGCGTGCTCGGCGACCGCACCTCCCCGGACGTTCCGCGAAGGCAAGCCGAATTGCGCATGATAAGCAGGGATATGCTGGTCATACCCGAAGTTGCGGCCAAATTGGAAAGGGTAATACGGCTCCAGCAGTACGTTGTCTCCCTTCCGGAACACCAACACGCTCGGGCGGATAGCCAGCGCCCAATCCCTCAGCTCGGGCTCCAGCAACGGGCGCACCACGTTTTCCTGGCTGATAGGGTGGACATACCTCTCCACCTGGTCATCCTTGCATTCCCTCTTATTATTCACGAGCGGGCTTGAATGTGCGGCCAGTGTCCAGAAATGAATGGTACCGGCTGCGTCCCGGGGAACCGTGGTCAACCGGCCCCGAATATCATACATCCGCATGGAAGTAGAAGCCGGTTCTGCACTCGCGAACTCCAGCATCCTCGGCACCAGCCCCCAATCCTGAAGGACTCGCGGGGCGAACTCCGGAAACAGTGAACAAACCCACGCGTTGAAGAAATGCAGTGGGCACACGTACCGGGCCTGCCTCGGGAACTGGTGCGTGCTGATGTCTCCCAGTGCCTTATAAATCAGACAGAGCGCCGCCGGGCACAGAGAAAGTTTAACACCCCACGCCATCTGACACGCCGGGTAGATGGCATCTGGCCGAATCACCGTCTCATCCCCGTACGGCATGGCAAATGAACACAGCCAGTACGTCAGATAGGCGGCACAGTGAGTTTGTGGGTCGACCCCCGTCGGATTGGCCCCGCTCCGACGTCCCTTGGAGGGGATCTTCACGTCATGCTTGGGCTTCGCACGTTTCTTGCGAGCAACAGCGGTGCCAACGCAGGGAAAATCTTCATACTGCTTCAGCCCATCATAGAAATATTCCAGCCATACCGCCATACGCACCCGTTTCCTATCCCCACGGGCGGGCTGCTTCCCCTTGTGCGACAGCTGGTACAGCTCCCGGTATGCCTTCATCAGGTACCGGTATGAATACCCCAGAGAATAATAGCCGTCCCCATTAGTCTCGTCTTTGATCAAGTCCGGGAGGCACACTTCTTCATAAGGCTCCCCGTCAATGGGCAAGCCGCTCAGCTGGCTTAGGCTCCACAAATCAAGTGAAGTCTCTCCCTCTGCCGTGTAGAAGGTATTGGTCTCCGCACTGAATACTTCTATCATGCCGCAACAGAGACCCTTGGAGATGGGATAACCATACCGGGAAGCGTACACGCTGTGATAGATGCCAACTCGGACCAGCAACGGGGCGTAGTTGAACAGTACGTATTCCGTGAACTCCACCGCCCCTTCTCGGAAGCTGTGGGCGTCTTGAAGCTTCAGCTCCCCGAACCAGCCCAGTGATAGTTCGTACTTGAACCTGATGGCCAAACAGTCCAATATGAACGGCTCCTCCCTATAACCCCATTTCAGGGGAGCCAAGAATAAACCAAATCGGGGCGACTCGCCATGCACCTTCCCCGCAGACATGTCCCACCTTGCTGGCGTGAACTGAGGGGCCCGCACCAATTTATCTTCAGCCGGCAGCACCCCTTCGATCCCCAGGACCGGCTTCCATTCCCGGGCTTCTCCCACCAGATACATCGGAATGCTCCTGGGGACGCTGTACAATAGACTGTCCCGGGCATGTAGGATGGCCCGCTCGACGGCTTTTATAGTGCGAAAGTCTCGCCCCTCTCGGGAGCGCAGGTGCTTCAGGAATCGAACAAGGTGCCTATCCTTCGGGAAGTCCTTCCTGTACTCTCCGGTGACCCGGTCAAATGTGAAGCCACTGTCAACTCGGGCAAGCCTCCGGAAATCCATGGTCTCCCCGTCGGACTCAGATGACTCTGCCAAAGCGGCTATTTCTGCATGCTCCCGATCCAAGTCTTCTACATTTAGCCAGGTAACTGCTGGTACCGGGCCCCGTGGGATAAGGTCAGCACCGATAGCGGCAGTAGGAGCAGAGGAACCACTTGGGGCAGCCATTTATCTGCAAAGATACATAAACAGAAGGTCAGAATAAGCCACAGGCGAAAGGAAGTGAAAGACTGTAGAAGAAGGGCTTTGCTACAAGTCAAATAAACAAAATGTTGCCAATTCCTGATGAAATTTCGGCAGAGTTTCCCCTAGGCTAGAGGCGTAAGGGGAAAACACGGGTGCGCGTCCACAAGGAGTGACGGCCCCAACAAAACATGGTGGGCCCCGAGAGGCAACACCAGAAGTCCGCCGGTCAAAAGAGTCTTCTCCCCTAAGCTAAAAGTCCCCACATACTGCCCAAAGCCCCTTGGCCGGCACGCCCCCTGCTAGTGCCTTCGCCGGCACACCCCCAGGTGCCTTCCCTGGCACGCCCCAACGGGAGCTTCACCGACACACCCTCAAGGAGTCTTCCCCGGCACGCCCAGATGGGCCCCTTCACCGGCACGCTGCTGGGTGCCCTTCCCCGACACGCTCGGGACCCCGCTTCGCCGACACGCCCCCAGACGGGCTCTTCCCCGGCACGCCCAGACGGGCCCCTTCACCGGCACGCTGCTGGGTGTCCTTCCCCGACATGCTCGGGACCCCGCTTCGCCGACACGCCCCCAGACGGGCTCTTCCCCGACACACTCGATGCCCCCATTCAACGGCACGCTCGTGCCCTCCATTCCCCGGCACGCACCCGGACGAGCCACTCCCCGGCACGCTGGAGCCCCGCTCCCCGGCGCGCTCCTGGATGTCTTCTCCGGCACGCCTATGGGGGTTTTCCCCGATGCGCCCTAAACCGTGCTCCCCGGCACACGCCCAAAGGGCCCTTCCCCGGCACCATCCCGACCGGCACGCCCGCTCCCAACATCACCTCCGGCCGCCCAAGACGCCGGAGACGGAGAAGAAAAGGGGGGGGGGAAGAGAACGAGAGGGGAAGGGAAGAGATAGAGAGGTAGAGACGGAGGGGCCGAGGGCCCCCAGCCGCCGTCCACGGTGAGGAAAAGAGAAGGGGGGGGGGGAAGAAGAAGAAGAGAGAAGAAAAAGGGGGAGGGGGATCCACTGTGGTGCCCTCACCACGGCAATGGTGGCGACGGCGGTGGCGCTCACGGTGGCGTCCGGGGTCGGAGGAAGAAGAAGACGAGGAAGGGGGGGGGGGCGTTTCGTCTGCCGAAGAGAGGGAAGAGGGAAGGGGGGGTTCGAACGGGGGTGGTTCAAATGAACCGCCCCGCCCCTTTTATACGGCAAAAAAGAAGAGAAGATAAAAAAAAAGGGAAAGAAGAAAAAAAAGATAAGAAAAAGGGGGGGAGAGTAAAAGAGAGGGAGAAAATAAAAAAAGGGGGAAAAGAAGAAAAATGGAGGGAAACGAAGTAAAAAAAAAAGAGAGAAAAGAAGAAGGAGATAAAAAAGGGGATAAAAAAAGAGTGATGAGGGAAATAAAAGGAGAAAGAGAAAGAAGAAAACAAAAGGGGGGGAAACAAAAATTATTATAAATATATATGTATATACTTATATACATACATGTATGCACATATACGTATATCCATCCACATATATATATATATATATATATATATATATATATATATATATATATATATATATAGATACTTATGTACGCATGAATGAGGCACAAAAAAAAAAGAAGATCCTCCCGGGGAAAACATCCCATCCCCACAAGCCGGGTCATACACGCCTCCGCACAAGCAAAACAACTTTACCCCTGCACACGGCCGCCTGTGCAATGGCGCCATTCCCATGCCAACAAACGAGCCCGTCCCTGGCACATCGCCTCGGGCCTCAGCCACCACCCACTCCATACAATATCGCCATCACAGGCCTTACGCCTGGATCAGCAGAACCTCTATCCTTGCGTTGGCATTAGTCCCTTGCCAACGAATAAGTCCCTTTCCGGCGCAAGGCCCCGTGCCCTAGCCACCCACTCCGCATAAATATGGCCATTACGGACCCTACGTCCGAATCGGCACGAACTCTCCCGTTGCGCTGGCATTATCTTCTTGCCAACGAATGAGCCCTACCTTCCGGCGCAAGGCTTCTTGCCCTAGCCGACACACGCATATCACCCGCTCGTCAAGAAAAAATAAAAGAAATAAAATGGGGTTAAAAATAGAGATACCCCGCCGGACTTGTCCCTACACCGGGACAAGGGTAAAAATGGCAATAACCCGGCTGTGGCGAAAACCCGAAAGGGCGCTACGGGCAAAATTGGGTACCCCGCCACGTGAAAACCCGAAAGGGCGTGTGGGCAAAAGCAAGAGGGGGCCGGTACCGGCGAAAACCCGAAAGGGCGCTTGTATCGGTAATATGGTACAAAAAGGAAGAAGAACAAGAAAAGACGAAGATATCAACAAAGCATGTCAGTTCTCGGCATCCTGTCGGCACTGACGAAGAGACAACACACTGCTTCAGCTCCCGGCATTCCGTCGGCACTGATGAAGAGACTAAGAGACAACAAACCAGGTCAGCTCCCGACATCCTGTCGGCACTGACGAAGAGACTAAGAGACAACAAAGCATGTCAGTTCTCGGCACCCTGTCGACACTGACGAAGAGACTAAGAGATCAACAAAGCATGTCAGCTCCCGGCATCCTGTCGGCACTGACGAAGAGACCAGGAAACAACAAGCCAGGTCAGCTCCCGGCACCCTGTCGGCTCTGACGAAGAGACCAAGAGACTAAGAGACAAAAAGCATGTCAGTTCTCGGCATCCTGTCGGCACTGACGAAGAAACAAAGAGACCAAGAGACCAAGAGGCCAGGTCGGCTCCCGACATCCTGTCGGCACTGGCGAAGAGACTAAGAGGCCGACAAAGCTTCAGTCCCCGACACCTCGTCGGCACTGATGAAGAGACTAAGAGACAACAAACCAGGTCTGCTCCCGACATCCTATCGGCACTGGCGAAGAGACTAAGAGACAACAAACCAGGTCAGCTCCCGACATCTTGTCGGCACTGGCAAAGAGACCAAGAGACCAACAAACCATGCCAGTTCCCCGGCATCTCGTCGGCACTGGCGAAGAGACCAAGAGATCAACAAAACATGCCAGCCGGTTCCCGGCATCTCGTCGGCTCTGGCGAAGAGACCGAGAGATCAACAAAGCATGTCAGTTCCCGGCATCCTGTCGGCACTGATGGATAGACTAAAAGACAACAAACCAGGTCAGTTCCCGGCACCCTGTCGGCACTGATGAAGAGACAAAGAGATAACAAACTGCTTCGGTTCCCGGCACACTGTCGGCACTGATGAGGAGACCAAGAGACCAACCTACTACTTTAGTTCCCGACGCTCCGTCGGCACTAACAAAGAGACCAACAAACAACAAACCAGGTCAGCTCTCGACGCATCGTCGGCATCGACAAAGAGAGAAGAGACGAAGACACCCACGGGCACCGCCCGGCTCATCCTTCGCCTGCGCTACCCGTGGGTGGGGGGCATTTGTGGACACCGAAAATTGCACATCCAAAATGTCATGCTCAGCCCAGCATCAACAACGGCGCCGAGTGAAGAAACCCCCGGGGAAATCAAGCACAAAAGGCTCCACAGCCCGTGGGCCTCGAAGAAAATCAAATGGGCCACAACTTATGCTCACAATGGGCTCAAAATCGCCATTTAGCCCTTCAGCGGCACGCCCAGTTGAGGCCTCAGCGGCACGCCCTGGCAGAACCCTCCAGCGGCACGCTCCCTTCAGCGGCACACCCTGCCGCGGCCCTCGCCGGCACACCCCTATGGGGGTTCACCGGCACACCCCCAAGGGGTTCACCGGCACACCCCTATGGGGGTTCACCGGCACACCCCCAAGGGGGTTCACCGGCACACCCCCATGGGGGGTCTTCACCGGCACACCCCCATGGGGGGGGTCTTCACCGGCACACCCCCATGGGGGGGGTCTTCAGCGGCACACCCCCTTTGGGGTTCAACGGCACGCCCCCTGGGGGGTCTTCAGCGACACACCCTGTAGGGTCCCCAGCGGCACGCCCTTCAGGCCGTTCAACGGCACGCCCATCCGGGGCTCCAGCGGTACGCCCTTTTGGCACTACAGCGGCACGCTTGTTCAGCCCTTCAACGGCACAGCGGTGAAGCTCTTTCAACGGGCGACGTGAGGCCCATGCCCTACACATCCTTGGCGCGCAGTGGAGCCGTCTGAGGTGGCAGCTGGTCGTTGGGCCACGTAGCCTACCCCACTGATAGTCAGTACAGGGGCAGGTCAAACCCATCATCACAGCCGGCTTCCCGCCTTCGACGGTCGTGCTCGAAGTCGTCGGTGGCTGGGAGTATAAAAGCCTCCAGTCAATCACAAAAAGGAGGAGGAGAACGGGAGAGACGAACAGAGAGAGGAGAAGAGGTTCCAACAGTAGAGGGCACACACAGGAGAAAGAGGAGAAGAAAGAAGAGAAGAAGAGGCCCTCCCGGCCTGTGCTCCGTCCGACGGCCACCGGGAAGAAACAAGAGTAAGAGAGAGAGAGCTTGTTGTATTGGGGGAAAGGGTTGGGGATAGTGGCCAATGTCTTAGGCCCGGTTGTTTTCGTCTCTCTTGTATCCCATTCCTCCTGGGGGTTCTTTGTCCTTCTCCCTTTTGTCCATGGCCCCATCTGGGGGTTTGCTTTTGTAATATATATGTAGGGCCACGCCCTCTTGATTCTCATGAATGAAAACCACCTTCTCCGGGTTCCTCTTCGATCTTCGATGTTTTATGCTAGGCTTTGCGGGCTTTTCGACGGACGATCCGTTACTCCCTCTGTCTCTTCATTCCTCCGGCGTCTTTAGGGTCCTCCACGTCGATGTAGGTTTCCCCCTTCTGTTAGCCTTGGCTCCGTGAGCTCCTCACTCCCTTCCATGGCCATCTACCGTGTTCCCGGGCTTGAGGAGAAGGGGAGCTACCCTTCTTTCTTCCCAACCGCTCAGTTACTAATAGGCCACCCCCGGCCTTGAAATCCCCTGTCTTTCTTCCTCTTTCCCTGAACAGCCACCAAATTCCCCCCAGTTGCTTGCAACCCTTTTAAGCCTCCCAGCGGTGCACCTTTCCGGCCCTTGGCCGGCACACCCAGATCAGCCTTCAGCGGCACACACCCAGATATGCCTTCAGCGACACACCCAGATCAGCCTTCAGCGGCACACACCCAATAGCCCTCAGCGGTACACCCCTATTTGCCCCCAGCGGCACACTCCTTCCTGGCCTCAGCGGCACACCCACACTCTGTTACCCCTTGGCCGGCACACTCCAATTGGCCCTTGGTCGTTACACTCACCTTATGGCCTTTAGCGGCACACCCTTCAGCCTCTCAGTAGCCCACTCCTTGGCCTCGCCTTCGAGCCCCTTCCTTCACGTTTTCCGAGGTTCTATAAAGGTGTTGCCCCCCCGGGGGCCCACCTCCAATTGTCGGGTTCCGCCACTCCATGTGGGCGCGCTCCCTTTATCTCCCTTACGCCCCGGGTTAAGGGGAGATGCTGCCGAATTTTTTTATGAGATATTAATAAACAATTAAAAGAGGCAAAAGGAGGCAACAAACGAGCAGAATAACTAATGAAACCTTCCAACTCATCAAATTACTGCCGGCACCCCAACGAGAATTGAACTAAGCTAATTAACCACCTGGCCGCCCGAAAACCCGACCCGCAAGAAAAGAGACCGAACCGAACCAAGAGAACAAACACGGGAGGAATTTTTATATGAAACTACACAAGGGTTAAGACAAGAAGAAAAGAAAAGCCTTAAAGCAGGTAATCAAAACTGAGTTAACCTCCATCACTCCCTGCCCAACTCCCAGCGGCACACACACACCCAGCCTTCAGCGGTACCCTCTCTTGAGCCTTCAGCGGTACGCCCCTACAGCCCCCAGCGGTACGCCCCTGCAGCCCTCAGCGGTACGCCCTTTGCAGCCTTCAGCGGTACACTCTCTACAGCCCTCAGCGGTACGCCCCCCTGTAGCCCTCAGCGGTACGCCCCAGCCCTCAGCGGTACACTCCCGTTTTCCCCTTCGCCGGCACACTATACACATACACATATACAACTTGACAAGGGCATTAATAATAGCAAATAAATTAATAAAAAAAATTACGCTAATTAAAGGACTCCGAATGCGTAATATTAATCACAATAAAAGAGGTGGGAGGGGTAATAAAAAAATGATAAATAACAAACAAATGATAATGATAAGAATAATCATGAACGAAAAGAAAAAAAATCATCCCGGACAAAGGCACGAATAAACAGTAAATATTAAATCAGAAATGAGAATGTACATAGCTAGGAAAACCCCAGATAAAAGACATCAATGCCCACGCCGCAGCCCGCTCTCTCCCCGGGACCCGGGGCAAAAGGAACAACAACGCTGCCCCTTTAGGTCGAGCCCGAGTCTCGGGAATTCCCCCGATATGGCCGGGCTTTGATCTAACCTCGGGCCGACATCCTAATCGGACCGGATTTGTTTTCTCGTTCCGGATACCTTCCGAACCTTCATTTAAAATTGCCGCATGCTCGGCAGACATTTGAAGGGATCTACCTCGATTTTCTCATTGTGGCGCTGTCACGGACTTGTGTCCGAATACGAAAGGTCTACGAGTGGCCGACACGGCCGACAGTTTATGGCCTTAATACAACTTTCAGTGTGACCCATCCCTATCTCTCTCGTATAATTAGTGTTACTCCTTTCGGCCGCGGGGCCTCTAATTTCGGCAATTAATCAAGGGTATTCCCTCGTATGAGGGATGTAAATGACGTCGTGACCTTCATGGCGCGACGGGATTCGGTCCCGACACGAACCACACAATCGTCTGACGAAGTCAGATCGAGCGCACCATGGGCTCTCCGGAGCCCGAATAAATTGTCACTCCGGTGACTGGCACGCCCACGCACTTACTAAAACCAACAGACGAACAGGAACCACAGTTTAACGGAAAGTGCGTCCACAGCTGGGCACCATGTGCCCCCAGGGCATCAGGAATGCCCGGCTCACTGGGTCCCATCTCTCACACAAGGCTTGGATCAGGACTAGGTCAAGCTGGATCGGCTCGATCCGAAGGAAGGTACCAAATCCCATCACGTCTAGCCTCGCCTTCTGAAAATCTGGGAGGCCCCTGTACGCTGCTACTACCAACTCCCATGAGATTTGTGATTTCATCACAACCTACACATACAAGGAATGGGGGTGAGGTTTGGTCAGAAGAAAGGAAGAAAAAATGAGAAAAGGGCAAGAAAACTTGGCTTACGAGTTGTGATTGGGCCCTTTCGCTGAAGTGCCCTTCAAGGTCTGAAAGCCTCCTGGAACTACTACCACTGGACCTGCTTCTCTTCGAGGAATGGGAAGATTCGCCCTCCATCCAACTCTCAGAATTTTGAACTCCTCCTCTCCCGTAAGAACTTGTGCTCCTCGAGTTAGCTCTCGATATACCTGGGAGGATAAAAGGGACAAGAATTTATAGAAATGGAAGGAGTGCGGGCCAAGATTGCCTCCATCACCTCTCAATGATAGCCCTCGCAATGAGGCACCGCCCAAGTGGTCCCATGTGTCGCTTCACCGCTCGCACAGGGTGATTGACTGGACGAAGAATAGGACGAATAGCCCCTATGTTGCCTAGGGATACCCTATCATGATTTGGAGGACGTCCGCAAAATTTGACACAACATTCGGGAAAAGGAACTAGGGCCGCCATTATTGACTTCGACGGCAGATTCCCGTGGAAAATGGTCACAACAAGACGCGATTCTCCGCTTAGAGCGGAGTCTCGGCAGACTCATCACATGGGAACAGTGCAAAGGAGAAGAAGTGTAGGGAAGAAGGAACGCACAAAAAAATAAATAAATAGCAGAAAATCAAATCACTCCATTCATAATTCTACATAAGCTGTCATAAGCACTACAATCATAGAGAGGTGGCGGGCCCACTAGCCCACCAATCCTCACCGTCACTCATCTCTCCGGGCACTCTCCTCCTCTCCCCCGAGGTGAGGGTCCCTCAGAAGCCTCCGGGATCCCCGTGCAGTAGCACATGCCTCGCCTCTGGGCGCCTGCTCCGCAGCAGTGACTCGCTGCTCCTCCCCTGACGTGGCGAAGAAGCCACTGGCAGCAAAGCGACCGGACTGGCGGAGTCGCTCCCCGAACTCTCGCGCTCTCTCGTAGCGCGTCTCCATCCCTCCTAGCCTCTGCACGACGGCCTGAAGGCCCAGCTGGAGCTCCCTCACTTGGGCCTCCAAGGCGCTCCTCTCGGTCAGATCCCGCTATCGCTCGGACCTTCTCTCGGCTTTCTCTCTCTCTGCCTCTCTCCTCATCATCTGCAGAAGAACCCTTAACTCCAGGATGTCTAGAGAAGGTCTCTCCTCACCACGATGCCGCAGCTCCGCTACAGTCACCACCCAGGCGTCACACTCCTCTTCCGCCCGGGTCGCGCGGGCCACCGCACCGGCAAGTTGCTACCGGAGGGAGGCAATCTCGAGAAAAGGGGCCGAGGAGCTGGAAGATCCACCAGCCACTCCCACCGTCGCTGTCTGCTGGGCACGCTAGAACGAAATAAACAACGGCCGTCAGTGAAACTCCAAAATCTGAAGTTAAAAGTGCGGCACGTAACTTACCAGGAGCGACAACTCATGTTGAGCGACGGCCAGCTGCCGCCTAGTCTCTGACAGTTGGGCGCGCGAGCCGCCGATGCCACGCGTGTCCCCAGCTTGGGGAAGCCCCGCGTAACTCTCTCTCTGCCGCCGCAGGAAGTCGGCACTGTCCTGCACCAGTACACCCCCTTGCTGTCCAGGGAGACGTACGGGCCAGTCCTCGAGCCTCGCCTTGCCGCGGCTCTCCCTCCTGACGCGGCTCGGCTCGTCCGCACTCGCCCACTCATCGGCCAGGCCCAGGGTCCTTGCCATGTCCTGCACCAAGAAAGGGGTCCCACATCAGTCAAAAGGAACGTGTCCCCTGTCTAGGACGCGTCCATCATTTGAGTGCAACACTCGCCGAACCCTTTCCTCCTCGCGCGGCTCGCTTCAAAACCCAAAATGAATTAAAAGAGGAAGAGATCGGAGGACCTACCGGACCGTGTTCACCTCCTCCCACGCCATCAGGCCCCTCGGGTCCCTCGGGGGCCCGAAGCGGCCCTTCCTCCTCCATGGACGCTGTTCCGTGCTCGGGCGCGTCCCTCCTTGGGCGAGGAGTTCCTCGTCCCTCTCCACCTTCACCATGGTCGGGCCCACCGAACTCCATCGATCAAAAGAAGAGGAAGACGGAAAGGGGGACAAGCGAGTTTCGGCAGAAGGCGGGCTCGTTTGCGGGTAAGGCACGGGAGAAGAAGGACCACCCGTCGCTTTAAATTTGAAATCAAGGATTAAGACGCGTCCTCGCGCCTGGACGCGCCCAAAAGGGGGAAAAGGAAACAAAATCCCCCCGTGCAAAGTGTAGTTCCCCGCTGTTCAGGGCAAGGTCTCGCGAAGCATGCCTCAAAGGACAACTCAGTGCAAAGAAGAAAGTGTGGGAGAGAGAAAAGTACACACAACACAAAAAAGCCATTTCCATTTCATATAATAGCTGAAAGTACATCATACAGTGAGAAGGGTGACGTACAAGCAACTCTCTAACTCTCACCGTCACCCTCCTGGTCATCTCCTTCCTCCCTCCTCTGACGGGGATCCCTAGGGGGCCTCCGCGACCTCTGTGAACCCTGAGAAGCCGTGCTCGCCTCTCCAGGTGGCACCATGCCAGCCTCCAAGGTACGGCGACGCTGCTCGGCCGAAGAAACTAGAAAGCTGCCCACAGAAAAGGAACCGGACTGACGAAGTCGCTCCCCGCGCTCCTTCGCCCTCCGATACCGCTCCTCACTCTCCCGGCGTCTCCCCTCCGCGGTGCCAAGACTCAGCCGGAGCTCCGACACCTGGGCCACCAGAGCTCTCCTCTCGTCCCAATCTCGATATCGCTCTGCCATCCTGTACTCCCTTTCTTTCTCCATGGTCTCCCTATCCCTCTCCCTCTCTCTCTCTCTCTAGGGTCTCCCTATCCCACTCCCTCTCTCTCTCCATGGTCTCCCTATCCCTCTCCCTCTCCTCTCTCTCTCTCACCGCCTCCCTCCTCGACAGCTCGAGGGCGATCCGCAGATCCAGCACGTCACGAGGGAGCTCCTCAGCCTCCCGTCGACGCTCCTCCTCCAGCTCCGCAATCCAGGCGTCACGCTCTGCCACCCAGGCATCGCGCTCTGCCACCCAGGCATCGCGCTCCTGCTCAGCACGAACAGCATGGGCCAGGGCCTCCCGAATCTCGGCCACCTGTCAAAGCACGCATGCACCGTGAGAGAACAGTGATAGAAGGAAAGCAGCTAGAAGAGGGTCAGGGCCAAGCAAGCACTCACTCGAGCCTCGCGGTCACGCTCGGCCTCCTCAGCCCGAGCCACCGCGTGCGCCAGCTGCTCCTAGAGGGCAAAAACCTCCGGAGGAGTGCCCCGCGAACTGGAACCCGCTCCACCAGCCATCCCGGCTGCCGCTGTCTGGTGGGCTCGCTGAAACACGAAGCAGACGTCAGTCAAAGGCTAAGCATCAAAAATCCAGGTCACAAAAAATGCATTGCATAGACTCACCAGGATCTCCAACTCCTGTCGGATGGCCACCAACTGTCGCCTGGCGTCCGCCAACTGGGCCCGCAGGTCGGCGATCATGGTATCACGAGCATCCTGCATTACACATAAGTTAGTATCTCATGCATATACATATAGAAAGGTGGAGCAATTTCATTTCACTTACCCCTGCCATACCACCCAAGGAGAGGCGGTCCCCGTACGTAGCTCGGTACCGTCTCATGTAGTCTGTGCTATTGTAATATCCCGGACCTTTCGGATCCTTCTTCGTGGGTCCCAGATCTGGTTTTCGGAGCGTTCGGCTCTATTGTGTCTGAAATTTTGTTTCGGACATCTTTCGTGTTCGGATCGGCGCGATCCGGAGTCGTTTCGGAGGCCCGGAGGCGTTCCGCGGCTTTTTCCGTGCGTGATTTCCGATTTCCGGCACGGGTTTCGGCTTTTCTCTTCGGACGCTCGCTGCGGGTGAACCGGGCTGTTCACACGGGCACGAGTGGTACCGTTGCGATCGGTACGTTCCGAGGATCGTGGGGGTGTAATTTCCTAATTTTTGGAATTTTCTGGTTTTTTTGGGTTTTTCTATAAAAACCCTCCCTATTTTCTCTCTCCCCCCACCATCTTCTTCTTCCTCTCTTCTTCTTCCTCCTTCCTCCTCCACCGTGTCTCCCTCCCTCTCCCTCTCTTCCTCCCGGTTGGCCACGGCGAGCTCCCCTCCGGCTGCAGACGGCGGCGGGGCGACGGCGCGGTGACGTGGGCGGCGGCGAGGCGGTCGTGGGGGCGTGCGGCGAGAGTGGGAAGCTTAAGGAAGAACGAGGGTTTTCAAGCGTTCTTCGCGATTCGTGGACGATCCGGCGGAGCATTCGCTCCATTGAGGTAGGGTGACGTTTCCTAGCTCTTCGCCGTTCTTTTCCGTGGTTTGTAGGCCGCGGGGAGGCCGAGAGAGGCATGTTTGGGCATTTTTGGGGTTTTTCCATGTTTTGGGGGTGAGCCGCCCGATCTATGGTTTTAGCCCATGATTCTATGTTTTGGTGGCTTAGATGCATGCTAGGGGTCCCCAGGGGTCTTCCCCCTTGTTTTCCCCCTCTCCGGTGGAGGTACGGGGGCGCGGTCGATGTTTTTGGGGTTTTCCCGCCGTAGCGTGCTCGGAGGAAAGCGACGGTCACTCCAGTGACCGTCACTTTCTTGTGACGCCCCCGGGGGGAGCGTTACTTCCTCTGGGTGTTGGCTTTGGGGTCTGGGGCTGTAACGGCCCTACGATGGACCGCCATTTGCCTGTGACGCCCCTGGACTGGGCCGTCACATGCTTTCGACCGTTGGTTTTTGACCGTTGGGGGTCAGGCCATGTAACGCACCGAGATAGGCGCGTTACATGCGTGTAACGCACTGGGGCAGGAGCGTTACTTCCTGTTGTCCCCCAGGTGGATGGGCCAAGCGACGCACTGGGCCCAGCGCGTTACTTACTAGTGACGCGCTGGGGCAGGCACGTCACTTCCCCTTCCCACCCCGAGTGTAGGGCCATATGACGCGCTGGGCTAGGCGCGTTACATGTGAGTAACGCACTGGGCCCGACGCGTTGCTTGCAAGCGACGCGCCGGGGTAGGCGCGTTACTTTCCCTGTGGTTTTGGAGGGTGTGGGGCGCCGTGTGATGCCCTGGCCTAGGTGCGCCGCTTCCAAGCGACGCACTAGGGCAGGCGCGTCACTTCCCCTACCCCTCTGGCCGTGTGACGGTCTGCCTTAGACCGCCATTTTCAAGTGACGGCCCTAGAGTGGACCGCCATTTGGCTGTGACGGTCCAGGGTCGGACCGCCACTTCCTGGGTTGCCCCATGAGGGTGGCAACCTTACTTTTCTCCGACCGTGGTCTCCGTGTGACGGGACTAGTGCGTGGGGTGATTCCCACACGTTGTCGGGCTTGGGCGTTATTTTCCGTGACTTGAGAGTCTACTCCTTTAGCGACCCTCCACTAGTCGTAGCCCACCAGTACGCGGTGCTGGTCTCACCTGGGAGTGGTGTACGGGCACCCACCTTTCGAGACGGTTTGTGGACCGGTTACCGTAGGCCCCTCGTCGTAGTCAGAGTCCGGCTGCGGGGGAAAACCGGTCAGAGGGCCAGACCTAGGACGCGTGGTCTGTGTGTGCACACGTGGTTGGGGGCGGTTGGACCCACGTCGACGGGCGTGACCCCAGCTAGTCACTTGTTGTGAGTTACTTTTCGGTGTTTGCGCCTCGGGAAGGACCTACCACGTCAGGCGGTTCACCTGCGGTGCGGTGTAAGACGTCAGGGGACGCTACCGGCTGTGCTTCTAGTGGGTGGTACTCCTGTCGAGTACGGAGTGTCAGACTGTCAGTCGTGTGTTTCCGACCTTCGGGTTTGTCGGTGACCGTTGAGCTTCGGTCTTCTCTTCGTAGCACGTGTGTCGGTTTGCGTGCCGTTGAGTCTTGCTTTGTAGAGTACAGGGCTTTTCTTTCCGAGGTACTCTCCTACTGCTAGAGTAGTGGTTTCTCGCTTTGCGAGGTAGGGTTCGAGTGATCCCTACTGAGTCTTGTTCCGAAACTCATTCCCTGCGTGTTTTCACCGTGTTTCAGGTGAGACGCCACCTTAGGGGAGCGCGTCAGGAGCGCAACGTGGTGCGGGTGCCCAGAGATAGTGCCAGAGGTCTGAGCCGGGGGATGCCCCGTGTAGCTGTACTTTTCTTTCTTGTCACTGTACTAGTCGTGGGCTGTTGTCGTGGTTATTTTATTTTGTGGACCATGTAAATTGTTATCTTATTTCCTGCTTATTATCATAACCGTTTAATTTCTGTAATTACTTGTGATAACTATGTAGTTTCCACACCATCCTTTTAACCCTTCCGAGTCTTCGGACTCGTGGGTGGCGGTGCGAGTCTCGGGTTATCGGGCCTTCCGGTAATCGGATTCTCGGGTCGTTACAGCTATCCTGTACGTGGGACACCACTGGGACCCCGCCCTGCTGCCAGTCCTGGTACTGTGCTGGGAAGCGCGTGCGCCAGTCCACGATCTTCGCCTTCCCCTTGGTCTTCCGCCCAATGCGGGCCGGCGCATCTACGTCAACCCACTCCTGGGCCAGCCCCAACGTCCTCATGACCAGTCTAAGCCGCAGCGGCTCAATCTCGTTCAGGCAATGGACCCACACGTCCCGCCTGAAACGAGGAAGACCCGCTACAACCCAGGGCTGGCCAGCGTCGCCCATGCCCAGGTAGGGTCTCCACACCACCTGCATCACCATACATACATCATGTTAGTTACTATTCAGTCACACGCATAAAACTCATACGCATCATACCATGGCCTCGGGATACTCGCTCAGTTCCCGACGAAGTGACGCCAGCTGGTAGCCGTGGGGTGCTGCAACCACGACCGGCCTCCACTGCCGCGCCAGAGGCACGACCCTCCTGTTCCCATGCCTAGCCCTCCCCATCGGGAAATAGTAATAGCTCCACACCTGCATCCATCATACGTCATTAGTACAATAATTGCATATTTAACTGTAGTAATGCATAAATAAAATGTTTACCTGGAGGAAAGGTGCGAAGCCACTGACTGTCGTCTCCTTCTCCGAAGTCTGGGAGAGATCAGCAATCACATGTGCAAGCAGAGCCGCCCCCCACGCATAGTGCCCCACTCTGTCCAGATCCGCCAAGATCCCGAGGAAACGGCAGTGGATGCCATCCCCCTTCGTCCCCAGCAGAAGGCGGCCCAGGAAGAAGAAAAGGAACCTCCGAAGGTCTAGATCCACCAGCTCCCTCTCACTCGGATCCTGGGTGAAAGCTGCACTAGCATCCCCCTCCAGTCGAGCCAAGAACTCCGCTCCAGTCTCGTTAACCCGCTGGCGCGGGTCGACGAATCCGAGCGCCTCCATGATCTCCACCCGGCCGACTACCCTGCTGTCTCTATCAGTCACGCTCGTCTCTAACCACAGCAGGTCCAGGGCACTCTCTCGGTAATCGGGGTAGGTGACCCCGCTGACTGCCTCTCCGTCAACCCGTAGCCCGGTAATCCGAGCCACGTCCTCTAGTGTCGGCACCATGTGCCCCCAGGGCATCAGAAACGCCCGGCTCGGTGCGTGCCACCGCTCCCTCAATGCCTGGATAAGAGGATAAGAGGAAGGTCGAGCCGGAAGGGCTCGATCCTAAGGAAAGCTCCAAAGCCCATGGCGTCCACACGCGCCCTCTGGAAATCCGGCAGCCCACGGTATGCTGCCACCACCAAGGACCAGCTGATCCGGCCCTTCATCACGCCCTGCACACCACAAAAACTAACAACAAAGAACACATCAGCATCATGAACAGTAATAAACAATAACATTGTATATATACTACTTATTCTTTTTATTTTATTTTTACTTTTTTTAAATATTTATATTTTCTTGTGGAGGCGTCCTATGCCCTGGACGCCTCCATACAATTTTCCTTTTTCTTTTTTTTTAAAAAAAATACCAAAAACCCAAAACAAAATTTATTAATAATATATATATTTTTATGGAGGCGTCCAGGGCCTAGGACGCCTCCTTATTTTTATTTTATTTTATTATTTACATAAATAAATAAATAAACAAAAGTAAAAAGAAAAAAGTGGAGGCGTCCAAGCCCCTGGACGCCTCCTTCTCTCACTACCCGGCCTTCTCTCACAGCCTCTCGCACGCCCGTTTTAGCCTATTGAACCACATAGTGAGGATTCCGAAGTACTTACCGGGTCGTGATCGTCCTCTCCCGCGTCACCAGCATCCGCAGCGGGCTCCGCGGCCAGGAGAGGCACCTCCATCCCCTCCTCCGCAGCAATCTCCTCTGATGCAGCCTCCTCTACATCATCCCTCAACCTCCTCGCACGACGAGCCAGTCGTTTCCGCTTCTCTGGACCCTGGCTCGATCCTCCTCGCTCCATTGGGACTAAGAATGGGTCGTTTGGAGTGGCTGGACGGTCAGAATGAACAATATAAGTGAGTAGGGGGGGAGCCCCCCCTATATATAGATTGACCTTCTATTGGGGCGTCCAGGCGCCTGGACGCCCCCACACTTTTTATTTTTTTTCAAAAATTCAAAAAAAATAGGGGCGTCCAGGCGCCTGGACGCCCCCACAAATAAAATAAATAAAAAAATAAAAAAATCAAAATAGGGGCGTCCAGGACCCTGGACGCCCCCAAAAATAAATTGTCAAAAAAATAATAAAATAATAAAAATAAAATTAGGGGCGTCCAGGCCCCTGGACGCCCCCATAATGAAAAATTTTCAAAAAAAATATTTATATATAATAAAAGTAAAAAAAGATAAGAATATGTATATAATCCAAACAAAATAAAAAACACAAAGAAAAAGAAAAACCATAAAAAAGATAATAATTAAGGGGACGGGGGTCCGAAACATCCAAATGCCAAATTTTATTCCATCAGAAAGCAGAGTGAACTACATCAGGGGTTTAGGCACCTTAGGCCTTAACTTCCCCAGTTCGGTTACATAAGCCCTCCACGGCTCGCATTCCTCCACCACGTGCGCTAAGGCCTTTCCCGCAACACTTGTCTTCCAGGGAGCTTTAATGGCCTTCGCTTCCTTCGCGTCCGCTTCAGTGCCCAACTCCCTTTTCTTCAAAGGAACAATGCCAGTCGGTGGCGGGAACGAATGGCGTGGGATGCCAATCTGGAGGCAGCACCGATGCGCATTATAAAGGACGAACTCGGTCGCGCCGATCAGTTGAAGGTCAACTTCGGGAGAAGACCTCATGAGGAGATCTAGCGAAAGCAAACATGCCGGTGCGCAAGTAAAGAAGCCTTGTGTCACGGTGCGGAAGTGAGACCGCCAGTCTTCACGTTTCTTCAGCCACGGAACGCGGTTCACTACGGTACCACCGAAGCCTAACACGTCGGCTATGTGATGAAGAGGGCTTTGTTGGAAGAGCTTCGAAGCAGTTGGCATTCCCTCGCGGTGGTCGAATTTGAAATGCAAATCCAGCCAGCAATTCAAGACAAGTGCACAACCAAAAGGAGGCTTACCCATACTCGAGGCGGTAAGGCCGCTGTAAAGATAGGCAAGGACGGCGGGTCCCACCCTCTTTCCACGCCAGATCCCACAGATAGCACCCAGTTGGTCTTCCTCCACCATGTTGTCGGTATAAGGGAACAAGAGAGCACCCGCCAGACAGATAGTGAATCCCTTCATGATTCCCTCCAAATAGTCATTGTCTGGTGACCCTCTCAGGGCGTCCATGACCCACTCCGCGAGCTTTTGAAGATCGATCCCCTTTTGAGTACGGACCTTTCTGGCTGCGTCGGGCGGCATGAAGCTTCCAAGGACGCTTTCAGAAGTCCCCCGTGTCAGCATCCGCATAGCCTTCACATTCTCGTCACTTTTGAATTTCTTCAATCCGAGTAGAAGTTCCACCTCCTCGAGGAGGATGGTCACCTCGAAGGTCGGGAAGATAAAAGTGTGGGTCTGGGGATGCCAGATCTCCACTAGCGCGCCCATAGCCGCTCAGTCCATACGAATCTTCTCGTAATGTTTGGCGTGAATAAGGAGCCCCTGCAGATGCCACTTCGAGAGTATGGCCCTCATGCCAATGGAGATATTGGAAGTCAGCCTTGAAAGCCATGGCAGCTTGGAAAACTTCCTCGGGCCTGGGAAGAGTGGATATGGCTGGAAGAAGAAAGAAGAAGAAAGGAAGGTAGTAAGAAGAAGGTTCACGTGGAGAAATTTGAAATGAATCAGCTTACCATATGCGACATGATCGTCCCACTCAAATGACCCTCGAGGTCGGAGAGTCGCCTGATCTCGCTGCTAGGCCTGCTCCTCTTCATAACGCGGGAAGACTCTCCTTCCATCCTGAAAATCTCTAGATTCTCCTCTCCTTCCTCTCCTGAGCTTCCAAAACCCACCTTGGTGCATTTGAATGAACTAGCCTAAGGGGAGTTCTTATAGGAAGGGAAGATCGCTACAGGACAGAACATGTCACATCAGCGGTCGCTATCAGGATTTTGTCTGGATCTCCTTTGAACTGTGGTGCGATTCTGCTATAATTCTGCTACTTTATGATGTTGCTAACCTTTGCTGGCCTGTGCAGGTTTTACTAACGGACGTCTTTGTCCTATCTCCTGTCCCACCTTTCATTTGGTTGGTCCCACCATGTCATGCATCGTAGTATATGATACGTACGCTACTAGAGCATGCCGAGGACCGTGCGGCCCGAACGAATCCGGGATCTGAGTTCCCCTTCAACAAAAACGGTGATGATCCCGGAAGAATTTGGGTTGTACGGATAGGTCGTCAATTTATGGTAGAATGGGGACGACGGTTCCATTCAGTGAGTTGGTGCGCGGATAAACGGGCCCCAGCCCAGTATCAGCTCACCGGGTCGGTATCCTGACCCGTTCTTCACAAATTGACAATATTATCCTTGGCTATTTTCTATTTTAGTTTGTCTTAAATTTTTCTTTAAACCCAGCATGCATTCATATAGGACTTTGATTTATTGCGGAAGATCATTCAAGAGATTCGATTGTGAAAGCCGTTGTGTTTCAATTCCCACAAATATGAGATATTCCACTCCGAATGAAATACCGAGCTTCCTTGAGACAGCCCCGACGCTGCTCTTCCAAAGGAGACCCTTGTTTGGACAGACCCTTAGATATTCCTTTACCTTTTTTTTGACCCACCTTGGCCGCAGCACTTCCACATTGGCTGGTAACCGCTCCCCAAAGGTGAAACCTCCGGTTTATGACCCAGGTACTTCCACACCGAGAAGTTGGTCTCCTTTTGTTTCGTGCCTGAGCGCACATCTCACCCTCCCTTATTTGATCTCCGTCCAAGCAATCGTCAATATTTGAAAGACCTCCTTCAAGGTCGCCTCACTGAAACTCCAGGAAAGATTCCAAACAGTAACGTCAAAAGCGTGTCTCATCACACCTTGGCATCAACTTATCAGTCCGCTCCCACTCCATTTCACTCCACTTCGATACCATTCCACTCCGTATCGCTCCCTTGCAAAGCAGACGCCAAGGCGGGACAGCTGTAGACACGCCATTCCTTACGTCTCCTGAGAAAATCTTATATTACTATACAACACCCCGCGACGGCTTACGCGTTTTGAATCACTTGAGTGCTTCCTTTTCTTGAGTCTTCTTCCGCCCTTTTCGGCATCCGGAATCGTCTCATCACGGCATTCGGACGGCATCAACACCAGTCAGACGCATCAAAAGGTTCCGGAACCAAGAAGGGTGTCTGCCGGGCGCCCGCCGACGCCTGATCTAAGGACCCGGGTGGGTCTTAATGGGGGCGTCCAGGCCCCTGGACGCCCCCATATTTTTAATTTATTTTATTTATTTTCTCAGGGCTTAAATCAAATAAAATATATATAAATTAATGGAGGCGTCCAGGACCCTGGACGCCTCCATAAAAACAAATATAAAAAAATATAAAATGCCCGTTGGCATAAAAGATAAAAGATAAATAAAAATACATATTAATGGAGGCGTCCAGGCCCCTGGACGCCTCCATAAAAACAAATAAAAAAATAAAAATGCCAGCCTTGGCATAAAAGACAAAAGAAAAATAAAAAAATAATATAATTTTGGAGGCGTCCAGGCCCCTGGACGCCCCCATAAAAATCCTCACGGAGGCCGGCCACCGAACGACGGTTTGTCGTGTGTGAAAAATCCAAATTATAGAGACGTCTAGTCAGCTGGACGCGCCCATTTTTGAATCACGAGGCGCCGCTCACAAAACCACGCGTTGTGCCAAACCGCGTGCGGCCGTCGTCGGCTTTCGGTGGACCTGCTTGAGGCGTCCGGGACCCTGGACGCCTCCACAAAAGTATTCCAAAAAATTATATAAAAATAGAATAAAATATTATTTCGGCCCTGATGGAGGTGTCCAGGGTCCCGGACGCCTCCACCCTCCGGAGCTCTATAAATAGAGGCCCCCCCCCTCAGTTCTAAGAGAGCTTCTAAGTGATCCGATAGGCTGCCGGAGCCCAGAGGCTACAGAGTCATTTTCTAACCCGTGGGTTCTTTTGTAGGTGGAGGTTCTGTCGGCTTCTCGGGTGCTCACGCTCGCGAGAGGAAGGTCGTCTTCATCCACCGCGCTTCCACGTCGTCCCCACGCTGCCGGAGCTCCGTCGGATTTCACCCTCGGCTCATCCAATAAGCCTTTTTTCCCCTTTTTCTCCATAGTTCTTTACATTCATCATATT
Organism: Amorphophallus konjac; assembly: GCA_022559845.1. NCBI lineage: Eukaryota > Viridiplantae > Streptophyta > Magnoliopsida > Alismatales > Araceae > Amorphophallus > Amorphophallus konjac. Next base: position 136,683 of record JAHNEJ010001289.1, on the reverse strand, counting down.
GCATCCTCTATCCCCCTTCACAAGGGCGCCTCTTCTCTTATACTTCTTGCATCCATCATCTCATTTTCCTCCTACTCGAGTCCGAGAGGGGTTTAAAAGATAACACCAACCAGGTGTGTGTCTTGCCATCATTTCGTTATTTTTATCGCAAGGATTTGAATACTACACCTCCATCTTTCTAATCCACTTGTCATTTATTTGTCGTTATTTTGCAAGGGTACCCGAGGAAAGCCCTCTCCGTCGGCCGGCCGGAAGGAGAGGAAGAAGCAACCCGCCATCTCCCGCTCTTGAGGTAGGCGCGATCACTTTTTTATTTTGGGGTCTTTCGGCCCCTGGCGATCACATCTTTTCATCGAGGCCGCGGCGAGTCACTTCCCAATGGCCGTTTAAATTTCTGTTCTCATATTCTCTTTATATCCTGTTATATTTTGCTCATATCATCGAGGCCGCGGCGAGTCACTTCCCCAATGGCCGTTTAAATTTCTGTTCTTATATTCTCTCTATATTCTGTTATATTCTGCTCATATCATCGAGGCCGCGGCGAGTCATTTCCCCAATGGCCGTTTAAATTTCCGTTCTTATATTCCCTCTGTATTCTGTTATATTCTGTTCATATTCTCGAGGCCGCGGCGAGTCACTTCCCCAATGGCCGTTTAAATCTCTGTTCTTATATTCTCATTTATATTCTGCTATATTCTGCTCATATTCTCGAGGCCGCGGCGAGTCACTTCCCCAATGGCCGTTTCAATTCTTGTTATTTAATTTCTGCACCATTCCCGTCCCCCCGAGGTCGCGGCGAGTCACTTCCCCCTATGGCCGTTTGAACCCCATATCTTGCTATATTATACTTGTCCCGCTCGCCCCGCCGGAGCAATCTCCCGTGGTGGCCCCTTCTCTCTTCTCTATCATCTCTGTGTTGCAGCAAAACAAGCAAACAAACAAAAAAGAAGGAGCCCGCGCGCTCTCCGCTTCCTCTTCCCCGCTCTTCCCCGAACCGCGTGACGTCGCTCACACCCCCGTGAACTTATGCGCAGACCACATGCAGATTTTATGGACAAAATGCTAAAATGATGATAATTTTTAACTAAGCAAATGAGACCCAAATGATGCAAATAAGCTATGGATGAAAAGACAATACAAAGGGCTATCCAATGGATCAAAAATCAGTGTAATCAGACATCGGGAAGGCAGTCAAATCACTCATTAAAGATGTACCTGTGAACCTGTCCCTGAGCCTGCCTGCAGAACTTATGCACAAAACTCAAAAAGTTGGACAAGATTAGAATATGCAAATGTTAACCAAATGATGCAAATGATATATGGATGGAAAGACAATACAAAGGGCTATCCAACGCAACAAGAATCAGCTCAATCGAACTCCGGGATCAAAAGTTATGCCTCGATGAACACGGCCCTATGAGCATGCACGCAAGACTGCCAGAAGCCGTGTAACGGTCTACCAAAGGACCGTTACATGCATGTGATGGTCTACTGCAGGACCGTCACACTACCAGAGCCCTTAAAACACCAAAAATAGTTGGAGAATGGAAGAAATATCACCTAAACATGAACATGCACCCACCCAACCTACAAAAGAGCATGAAAACAAGCGTGATGGGCATTGGTGTCCCACCGTGATCGCCAAAAAACTGTTGATTTGTTTTTTAATTAGATTAGATTCCTATCCCGCCCCCTTTTTAAATACATGCATGCATAAATATGTGAATCAAAGACAAGGGGGATGAAAGGATGGAAATACTAACCGTGATCGCCACCAAGGATTAACAACGCCGCAAGGATGAAGAAAGGAGTGCAACGGCGCCGTGTACCTTGGAACTTAAAGACTTGATCGCCCTCAAAACGGGGTGCGGGGAACTTGTGGATTCAAACCTCCTCTCCTTTCAGCCGGCTAGAGGAAGAGCTCACATTGTATTCATGCTCTCCTGCAAAACAAAGATGAAACACAAAGGCAAAAACCCATTAGAACATGCATGTGTAGTATCAATCCCGCAGTGATAAAATAGGGGTAGAAATTGAGGGCAAACTCACCGGGGGAGGGTTTTTAACCCCTGTGGAAGGGTGAAAATAATAGGTGGGTGTGTTGTGCATGCATGAGATTTGAAATCCCGAGATTTGATTGAGAGAGTAGAGAGAAATCAATGATGCAAAACGGAGAAAAACGCATGTGTAGCAGAAAGTGCAGGAAACTGTGATGATTTGTGATTTTGAGAGGAAGAGAACTAAGAGTGGAGATCATGAAATCAAGCCCAGAAGGATGAAATTAAAAGTTAATACTTCCCTCTTCAAGATGGGGTCGAAGGATTGAGTCGGCGGTGCAGCATGGCTTCACCCCACGTCCGAAAAGAGCCCCCCGTCGCGACTGCGAACTGGGCAATTTTTATAGAGTTTTGCAAGAAATCCTGATTTTCCTCTCACGATTCCCGGAGATAGAGTCCAAGATAAATCGAGTTCTCTGGATCAAACTCGAGATAATACTAAGGACAAGAGATAGGAACAAACGGAGATCAATTCAGAGGAGGATTCTAGAAGATATAGCTCTTGGAAGGTAGCCCCGGAGCCTTATCTGCAGAGTTTTAGCTGAACTCGGATACTTAAATTCTGATCTTGCGACCCAGATCCCAAGAGATATTGCCAATAAAAATTGATTCCTATGAACCAAATTCAAGATAATACCAAGGGCTAGAAGTAGGAAAAAACGGGGATCAATTTGGATAAGAATTCAAGAAGTTATGGACTCTTCAAGAGGGTCACGGCGCACAAAAACGGAGCAGAGTCCAGCACGAATTGGACTCTCTGGTGCATGTAACGGTCTATCGTAGGACCGCCACATGATGTAACGGACTAGGGTAGGTCCGTCACACTCTGGAGGTCGAACGGGACGATTTCGGGCAAGTTTGGATGTAACGGTCTACTGTAGGACCGTCACATGTGAAGTAACGCATCTATGTAGGGCCGTCACATTGAAGTAACGCATCTACAGTAAACCTTCACATTGATGAAGGCAAATTCCGTACAGACTGCGCGCGACTTTAGAAATTGAAGCATATCTCTCAAACGGTGGAGAATTAGAAAAAGTCATAAACAGAGAAATTGTAGATAAGTGAGAGAGGAACAACTTTCATGAAGTAAGAAATTTGAGAAAATGATTGGAAGAGGGAGAAAATAGGGCTGGAAGAGAGAGAAAATTCTGGAATGTAGGTGAACAGCACAGTCTGCTGGAAAAATGTGAATAGCTCACAATCGGGGCAGAACTGGACAACGGCGTAGAAGAAGAAGTTGTAGATCTTTGAAAGACGCACAACTTTGATGAATACAACTTTTTGAAAAGAGGATTGGAAGAAGGTGAAAACGAACCACTTACAGGACTGCGCAATGAGAGAGAGCCGATTACTTGAGGGAAGCCGGCATAAATGGGCCGAAAGTCGACTTAGAAGCCGAAATTTGAAAAGATAAGCTCCGGGGCTTTAAGAAATCATGATCTCCAAGTCTCAAAGGATATGGAATGGTAAAAATGGGCTCAAAATCCATCCTAGAAAGCTCCAAAATAATGGCTAAGTCGGGACATCAAAATGGTGAATAAGAGAAATGACATAACTTGTGGGCTAAAACGGGTGTCAACAGTTGTGACCTAGCTTAACTTGATTGGAAGATTGAGAGAACCCTACAACACATCCTTAAAAATACGAGGGTTGAGTCTATGGAGATGGAGGCCCAAAATGAAGGAATTGTCGCCCAATCTAGAACATTGAAAGATTACATGTATCCTTCGAGGGCTAGCCAACCCTCTTGCATCTAGTTACCTGAACATAATGGGCATTTTGAGCTTAAGTCAGGAATTATCCAGATGTTGCCTATCTTTAGAGGGGAGGAAGCTGAGAACTCATATCATCATGTGAGAGATTTTAAGGAGATTTACAATACAATGAGCTTCACTCATCTAAGTGCTGAGTCCCTTAAGTTAAGATTATTTCCATTCTCTTTAAAGGATAAAGCCAAGAATTGGTTGTACTCATTACGGCCTCGGTCGATTACAACATGGGATGGCCTATCTACTGAATTTTTGAGGAAAATTTTCCCAAACCACAAGACTGCCACCATTAGACAAAAACTCAACAGCTTTATCCAACTTGATGGTGAAACTATGTGGAAATACATGGAGAGATTCAATGATCTTTTACTGCAATGCCCTCACCATAGATTTAAACAATGGAGATTAGTCCAAATTCTGTATGAAGGGTTGGATTTCAATACTCGGACTATGGTAGAGTCCATGTGTAATGGGGGATTCACCAATAAATGAGCAGAAGAAATTACAGAAAAATCACAACAGTGGGAAACTGTTAAGGAACCGAGGAAGACAGTCACAAGGGGAGATTTTTTCCAAGTGGACAAAGAAGTTGACATGGAGGTCAAAATGGGTGCATTGGCCAGAAGATTGGAGGCCTTAGAAATGACAAAAATTGGGAAAACTTATGACACTGCCAAAATTATTGAGCCTTCTATGTGTGTGTTGTGCAATGGTTCAGATCACTTGGTTAAAAATTACTCTGAAATTCAAACCTTTAGGGAGACTAGGGCACAAGCCAATTCATATCAAAGACCTAACAACAATCCCTATAGTGACACCTATAACCCAGGATGGAGGAACCATTCCAACTTCTCTTGGAAGTCATAACAGGTTCAGGCCCAAAACTCCCAGGCCAATAATTTTCCAAATAAGGCCTAATATCAGATCAACTTCCAAAACCAAACCTTTAATAGAGGTCAACCTTTACACCCATTACCTATATAGCCGCATCAACAATTTGTCCCACCCACTTATGGCCAATCATCTCAATCTCAGCCATCCACTCAAAATGAGGATAGACTTTTACAACAATTCCAACAACTTCTTTCGGCTCAACAACAATGTTTTACTGCCCAACTTCAACAAGCTGTTTCTAGAATGGAGGCCCTGGTCGGTCAAATGGCTGAGGCAAATATGAGGAGGGAACCATGCCAATTGCCTAGCCAACCCATAGCAAATCCTAGGAACCACCCGCCTGGCTTTAATCACAACCAACCTTGCAAGTGCCACCCAAGAACCCTCATGTTGAGAATGTTAAAGTCGTCACTACATTAAGAAGTGGAAAGATTCTTGCAGATCCATACGATGAGGGAAGGGGTGAAGCCAGCTCAAGCCAACCCAAGATTTCAGACCATAAGGATGAGGAACCCATGCCTACTTCCACCACTACAGTGGGTTATGAGAGAAATAAGAAGGAAAAAGAGAAAGCTCCAATTGAGGATACCCCTGAGATTTATCAGCCTAAAATCCCTTTTCCCTCAACCTTAGGAACAAGAAAGGAGAAGAAGGAACAACAGGCTCAGGACCGTAATGAATAAATGATGGAGCTATTTAAACAAGTCCACATCAACATCCCACTTTTAGATGACATCCAACATGTGTCTGCTTATGCTAAATTCCTCAAAGACCTGTGCACACAAAAGAGGGAGCCTAGGACAGCCACTAGAAAAATTCTACTGTCAGAGGATGTAAGTGCGGTCTTGTTGAACCAACTCCCACAGAAAATGAAAGATCCTGCTGCACCACTCATCTCTTGTGTCATTGGAGGTATTAATTTTGAAAAAGCTCTACTGGACTTAGGGGTTAGTGTGAATTTACTGTCGACATCTGTTTATCAAAAGTTTAGGATAGGAGAGCTTCAACCAACCCCGGTGATTCTCCAATTAGCAGATAGATCTTTTAGGACACCTAGGGGGCTGGTAAAGGACGTCCTTGTCAGGATCGACACTTGCTACTTTCCTGTAGACTTTTTGATTCTTGACATGGAACTTAGCCATGATCTGGCTCAAAGTCCCATTATATTAGGTCGACCCTTCCTGGCCACTGCCAATGCTAATATCAATTATAAGTCGGGGCTCATGGATATCTCTTTCGGAAGTCAGAAAATCACTCTTAATGTCTTCAAGGCTTCTAAACACATGGGAAATGAGGAGGACTGTTATACAGTTGATGTAATTGAGGACCTCGTTGAAAATTGTTCTCCCTTGGTCTTAAATGAACCCATTGATTTAAATGAGTTTGATGATAATGAATTCATTGAAGATGTCCATTTGATTGACTCAAAGAACACGACATTGTGGCCCACCCAAGTGGAACCTCTGTCAAAATTCAACATTGAGCCAGCGTTGCCTTCAATCCAGGTCCCACCACAATTGGAACTCAAACATTTGCCTAAATCTCTAAAGTATGCATTTCTAGGGCCCAATGTGACTCTACCCGTGATAATTACTTCTGATTTATCTCCCAAACAAGAAGCCCAGCTACAAGAAGTCTTTAAAGCTCATAAAGCTGCCATTGGGTGGATTGTGGCTGACCTCAAAGGTATTAGCCCTTCAATATGCATGCATCACATCTACTTTGAGCAGAATGCCAAACCTGTTAGAGAGTTGCAAAGAAGACTAAATCCCAACATGAGAGAAGTAGTGAAGAAGGAGGTGGTCAAATAGTTAGATGCTGGAATCATTTACCCCATTTCTGATAGCAGTTGGGTGAGCTCTACATAAATTATTCTCAAGAAGTCAGGACTCACAGTCATCCAAAATGAACAAGATGAGCCCTTGCCTACTCGATTGACTACGGGATGGAGGATGTGCATAGACTATAGAAAGTTAAATACAGTCACCAAGAAAGATCACTTCCCTTTACCTTTCATTGACCAAATCCTAGAGAAACTTGCTGGACAAAAGTACTTTTACTTTTTGGATGGTTACTCAGGATACAATCAAGTGGCCATGTACCCAGAAGATCAAGAGAAGACCACCTTCACATGTCCATATGGTACATTTGCTTTTCGAAGAATGCCTTTTGGGTTGTGTAATGCACCAGCCACTTTTTAAAGGTGCATGATGGCTATCTTTTCTGACATGGTGGGAGATTTTCTTGAAATCTTTATGGATGATTTCTCTATTTTTGGGGATTCATTTGAGACATGCTTACAAAACTTGGAAAGAATCTTGAAGAGGTGTATAGAAACAAATCTATTTTTGAGTTGGGAAAAGAGCCATTTCATGGTAAATGAAGGGATTGTGTTAGGGCATGTTATTTCTGAAAGGGGAATCGAGATAGATAAAGCTAAAATTAATTTGATTTCTAGTTTGCCTCCCCCAACATCAGTCAAACATATCCGATCTTTTCTGGGTCACGTTGGTTTCTACCGACGATTCATTAAGGATTTTTCAAAGATTTCTCATCCTTTGTGCAACTTGTTGGCCAAAGATACACCTTTCCACTTTGATGATTCATGTCTTTAAGCATATAACTTTTTGAAAAAGGCGGCTGTAACGACCCGAGAATCCGATTACCGGGAAGGCCCGATAACCCGAGACTCGCACCGCCACCCACGAACCCGAAGACTCGGAAGGGTTAAAAGGATGGTGTGGAGACTACACAAGTATCACAAATAATTGCAAAAATTAAACAGTTATAATATTAAGCAGGAAATAAAATAACATTTTACATGGTCCACAATAACAATAACCACGACAGCAGTCCACAACTAGTACGGAGACAAGAAAAGAAAGTACAGCTACACGGGGCATCTCCCGGCTCTGACCTCTGGCACTACCTCTAGGCACCCGCACCACGCTGCGCTCCTGACGCGCTCCCTGAAGGTGGCGCCTCACCTGAAACACGGTGAAAACACGCAGGGAATGAGTCTCGGAACAAGACTCAGTAGGGATCACCCGAACCCTACCTCGTAAAACGAGAAATCACTACACTAGCGGTCGGAGAGTACCTCGAAAAAGAAAGCCCTGTTCTCTACAAGATAAAGGTCCCATGGCACGCAAACCGACACCCGTGCCATGGTAAGAAGACCAAAGCTCAACGGCCAAACCGACAAACCCGAAGGTCGGAAACACACGACTGACAGTCTGACACTCCGTACTCGACAGGAGTACCACCCACTAGAAGCACAGCCGGTAGCATCCCCTGACGTCTGACACCGCGCCGCAGGTGAGCCGCCTGATGTGGTAGGTCCTACCCGAGGCGCAAACACCGAACAAGTAACCACAACAAGTGACTAGCTGGGGTCACGCCCGTCGACGTGGGTCCAACCGCCCCCAACCACGTGTGCACACACAGACCACGCGTCCTAGGTCTGGCCCTCTGACCGGTTTTCCCCCGCAGCCGGACTCTGGCTAAGACGAGAGGCCTACGGTAACCGGTCCACAAACCATCTCGAAAGGTGGGTGCCCGTACACCACTCCCAGGTGAGACCAGCACCTCGTACTGGTGGGCTACGACTAGTGGAGGGTCACTGAAGGAGTAGACTCTCAAGTCAACGGAAAACAACGCCCGAAACTGACGAAGTACGAGGACCGTCCCATGTACCATCACCATCGCACGGTGACCACAGTCGAAGAAGAATGGACACACTGCCCATGGCCAAACACATGACCAAGGCAACCGAAATCTCCGGACACCCGAAGACACGGTCACGGAACTCCACGGGGTGCCCAGGACACACACGGCCCAAGGGGAACACCCGACAACGGACAAGATCGCGCTAGGGATACCTAGCGCAACAAGGAAGAACGCGCTAGGGTCCCCTAGCGCGACAGGGAAGATCGCGCTAGGACTCCCTAGCGCGACAGGGAAGATCGCGCTAGGGAACCCTAGCGCGACAAGGACCATCGCGCTAGGTCCTCCTAGCGCGACAAGGCTAATCGCGCTAGGACCCCATAGCGCGACACGAACCGCCCTACTGTTCATCTTCTCCGATGAACCCGCCCCGTCGGGGCAACGCGACACTCAAGAACGCGCTACTGGAAACGCGTTCTCAGTCCGCGCCCGAAAACGGTAGAAATGCCTAAAAATTCCAACCGCACCCCCATGCCTCCACCGAAGAGGGGGAAATCAAAGGGGAAGACCCCTGGGGACCCCTAGCATGATTCTAGGCCACCAAAACATGAATCCAAGCATCAAATCCATAGATCGGGCGAGCTCTCCCCAAATCATAGAAAAATCCCAAAATGCTCAAACGATCCCCTCTCGGCCTCCCCGCGGCCTACAAATCACCGGAATTGAACGGCAAGAGGCTAAGGCACGTCACCCTACCTCAATGGAGCGAATGCTCCGCGGAATCACCCACGGATCGCGAAGAACGCTTTAAGCTTCACGAACTCCCCACGCTTCCCACGCTTGCCGCACGCCCACGAGATCGCCTCGCCGTCGCCCACGCGTCCGCGCCGTCACCCTGCCGCCGTCAACAGCCGGAGAGGGGTCCTCCGCGCCCGAATGGGAGAGAGGGAGAGAGAGGAGTGCGGTCACGGTTGGGGAAGGAAGGAGAAAGAAGAAGAAGAAAGAGAAAGAGGAAAAGAAAAAGAAAAAGAATTAGGGCTATATAAAAAATCTGAATTTTTGGAAAAATATCAAAAAATAGAAAAATACATTTCCGGAATCCTCGGAACGCACCGATCGCAATGGTACCACTCGTGCCCGGGTGAACCGCCCGGTTCGCTCGCACCGAGCTTCCGAAGAAAAAGCCGAATCACACCCTGGGAATCGGAAAACACGCGCGGAAAAGCCGTGGAACGCCTCCGGGCCTCCGAAACGACTCCGGATCGCGCCGATCCGAACACAAAAGATGTCCGAAACGAAATTTCAGACACAATAGAGCCGGACGCTCCGAAAACCAGATCCGGGACCCACGAATAAGGATCCGAAAGGTCCGGGATATTACAGCGGTGACTCAAGCTCCAATCCTACAACCCCCAGATTGGTCACTACCTTTTAAAATCATGTGTGATGCTTCTGATTATGCCATGAAGGCTGTATTGGGCCAAATGATAAATTAAAGCCCAGTTGTGATTTACTGTGCCAGTCGAACCCTAGCTGAGGTCCAAAAGAACTATACCACAACTGAGAAAGAACTTTTGGCTGTAGTCTTTGCACTAGAGAAGTTTCGATCCTATCTTTTAGGATCCAAAGTCATCATCTATTCGGACCATTCCGCTTTGAGATACCTATTGTCCAAAAAGGAGGCCAAACCACGTTTAATCAGGTGGATCTTACTTTTGTAAGAATTTGACATTGAGATTCGAGACAAAAAGGGGTCAGAAAATATTGTAGCCGATTACCTATCCAGGATCCTAGTGCAAGAAAGTGAACATGTTCAAGACTCCTTCCCTGATGAACAATTGCTGACCATTTCTCAAAGGAGACCTCCATGGTTTGCTGATATTGTTAACTATTTGGCCGTAGGATTAATTCCTGATGGCTGGTCCAAACAAGAGAAAGATCGATTTCTTTCTCAGATAAAATATTACTTTTGGGAGGACCCGGAACTTTTTCGAATTTGTGTTGACAATGTCATAAGGAGGTGTGTCCCAGAAAATGAGCATCGAAGCATTCTCACCTTTTGTCATACTCTTTCATGTGGGGGACATTTTTCTGGGAAGAAAATTGCGGCAAAAATCCTGCAAAGTGGTTTCTACTGGCCCACTCTCTTCAAGGATGCCCACACATTCAGTCAATCTTGTCCCAAGTGTCAAACCATGGGAAACATTTCAAAGAGAGACATGGTGCCATTAAACCCCATCCTTGTGGTGGAAATCTTTGATGTCTGGGGGATTGATTTCATGGGTCCATTCCCACCATCCTTTGGACATGAGTACATACTGGTGGCTGTTGATTATGTCTCCAAATGGATTGAGGCAGTGGCTACTAGAACCAATGATCACAATGTGGTTCTAAAGTTCATCCAGAAAAATATCTTTTCAAGGTTTGGGTTCCCAAGAGCAATAATCAGTGATGGGGGTAGCCATTTCACAAACTCCCAGTTCAAAACCTTGCTTAGAAAATATGGGATCAACCATAAGGTGGACACACCTTACCATCCTCAAACAAGTGGACAAGTGGAAGTTTCTAATAGAGAGATTAAGAACATTCTACAGAAAACAGTCTGACCTGATAGAAAGGATCGACTGGTCAGAGAGACTGGATGATGCTCTATGGGCTTACAGGACAGCCTACAAGACCCCCATTGGATGTCACCTTTTAGGTTGATCTACGAGAAAGCATGTCACCTTCCGGTGGAATTGGAGCACAAAGCATATTGGGCTGTAAAGCAATTCAATTTGGACTTGGCTCAAGCAGGAGACAATCGGGCATTACAATTGAATGAGCTAGATGAGTTACGGATGGAATCTTATGAAAATTCTAGGATTTACAAGGCCAAAATGAAAACTTTTCATGACAAACACATCTCTCGAAAAACTTTTGAGCCTAACCAAAGAGTTTGGTTGTTCAACTCTAGGCTTAAACTTTTTCCGGGAAAGCTTAGATCTCGGTGGAAGGGTCATTTCATAGTGCATTCAATGTCCCCCCACGGTACAGTTGAAACTCTTGATTCTAAGAGTGGGAATATTTTTAAAGTTAATGGCCAAAGACTCAAACCCTATATTGAGGGAGTTTCAATTGACATGCAGATTGATGAGGTGCACTTTACAAACTCACTATGAGTTGCATTGCGTCTGGCTGAAGACTTTAAACTAAGCGTTTCTTGGGAGGTAACCCAAAGTTTTTATAATTTTGTGTGCTAATAAATGGCTTTTTGGGAGGCAACCCAAGTTTTTCGTGTGTTTTATTTTTCAGGTTTGAATAAAGATAAGTTGGGGGGGAGAGCTGATTGCTTCCTCTGTTACTCAGCTTTGCCAAGCCGTCACAAGCTATGCCTGTCAAAGTTCTCGTTCAGGTTGTCCCGTTCCTTCACACATTTCATGTCTACACTGATCTATTAATCTATATTGTTCATGCTATTGAGGACAATGTCATTTAAGTTGGGGGGACGGAAATCATGTTGCACATGTTGCACATGTGCATTCATATACAACCTCATTTTTTTAAAAAAATATACAAAATTCCCATTTTGAGTTTCATGATTCATGTTTCCATTGAAAGGGAATCTAGAATGGAAAAGATTAGAGAGAAGGATGATGGAACATTTATCTAATCTAGCCATGGAAAACTGATATAAGGATCTTTTTAAAATTCATGTGCACTTTAAAAAAATGAAAAATACTTTGCACGCTAATGAAACAAGTAGGACAAGTATTCTGCTATTTTGGGTATGTTACCTGATATTCAGCACTTCTTAAGGAAAAGATCTTTAGCTTTCTGCCAAGTTATCTATCAAAATTAGTACAAAAGCACAATTGAAAAAAATTAAGAAAAACACCATGAAAAATGCTCCGATTCTGAGTAAACGGGCCTACTTCACCTAAGACGTGTTAAGGTTCACGTCAAAAGGAAAAGGGAATTTTGATCTATGTAATCGGGCCTGCTTCACCTAAGACATGTTGAGGTTCGCGTAAAATAGTGAAGGTAATGCAACATCATGTGTGTAGAGAAAAAAAAAAGAAAAAAATATAGATCCCAAAAGGGACAAAGTAATAAGACATACAAAAAGTTATTATGCTTAATACTCTAATTAAGAAGTGCAGGATTGAAAGACATTTGTTCGGAATAGCAAATGGAGGACGCAATTGTAAATGTTGTGAATTTAGTATTACACATGCACAAGTGATATTGAACTTTAAGATGACTTATTGATCATGTACTTTAATTTCCAAATCTAGGGCTAGTGTGTGTTAATGCTTCCAGATTCCTAATTTTTAGTTGACTCTATAAAAGATGATCTGGAAATGAGGCGTGGATATTTTAAACTCTTGTTGGTACTTAATTTTTAATTGTTTACATTGTTAAGGGACTAGCAATGAGTAAGTTGTGGGGTGTGATAACTGTATATTTGTATGAGTTAATTTATGATATTCACACTTTTTATGAGCTTTAATGTTAATAATTATACACTTATCACACTTAATATTAATTTTTGATCAAAATACTTAGTTTGATGAAATTATTATAATGTGATCAATAAATATATTATTTTGTAGGAACTCGACAAGAACTCCACAATCCTGCGCAAAAATGAGTCAAAGCCCATGACCGACCAAGCTCAATCTTGAGTCAAAAGAAAAAGATAAAGAAAAATATAACTAGATATATACTCATATATATATTCTATGTTTGAATAATATAGATATATATATCTATTTATATATATAGATAAATCTCTATCTATCTATTTGTATATATATATATATATATATATATCTATAATTTAAATAAAGAAAAGAATAAGAAACAAAAATAAAATAAAATAAAATAAACCAAAACAGTAACATATATATAGATATTATGATATATCATATAATATAGTCATAACATATATATATATATATATATATATACATATATATATATATAACATATCTCTATATATAATATTATCTATACATTATACACATAAGTGGCCATGCACGTTATATTCTTTAAAGCCTTCACGTTGCAATGGCCAAGGCTTTAATGCCTTTACGTTAAAATGAGCCATGCAAAGACTTCTTCACATTATGTATATGTCCATGGGCAAAAGGCTTCACGTGACTCATGTGAGCCCCATGCATGCAAAGCATCACGTGGAGGCTCCACTTTGCACAGAGTAGGTGGAGGGGCTCACCATGCGCTCAAGCCTCCTTCAACATCAACTGCACATGGGCAGGTGGTCAGATGGTGGGTCAAAGCCCACCAACTAAGGTGGCTTCTTCATGCGGCTTCACATGGAAGTGGACAGGCGCACCACGTTGGGCTTGGCATGCCCATTCACACGGTCGACGTGCTCGCGCTGGCAACGATGCAAGGTTTCGGCGGGTTCAAACGGCAAAGCGTCTTCGGGCGTGTTCTTCACGTTGGCGCTTGGTGCTTTCACACAGCCGCGGGGTTCATACAGAAAAAGAGCAGAGAAAGAGAGAAAGAGTCGAGAGAAACAGAGACCCATGTTCAAGGCCTATAAAAGGAAGAGTTGGGGTGTGGTGAGAGGGAGTTTTTAGAATGTATTTTAAGTTATTTCATTGTTGTTCTTATGAGAGTGTTTGAGTTATTTTAGATCTTTTGGGAAGAAGAAGGAGAGAGGGGCAGGAGGCCCCTTCAGGTTCCAATTTATTTCATTCGTTATTGTTCTTTGAATTTCTTGTGCTCTCTATTTAATCTTGTCTTTTCAAATTAAGTGAAATTGAGATTGTTGTTCGTCTTGTTTATTTCTTTTGTTCATCTGTTTACATTTATTTTCTCAAGTTCAGAGTTTGGTGTTTCATTTCACTTGCTTCATTAATTTTTAAGCCTAAGTTTTCATCGTTCATTCATTGTGTTTAATTAATTTCTTAATTTCAACATCAAGTTTTCAACCCAAATTTCATAGTTTTCAATCATAAAAACTCAAAGTTTTCAACTCTCAAATCTAACGCTCCCTGTGGATTCGACTCGGTCTCATCACTTAACTATTTTATTTAATTTGTGAGCCGAATATTTAAATTTAATAGCGGGACGTATTAACGACGTACGTTTTTCCGCCATCACCTACTATCAACATCTCCCACTTGGCCGACAGATTATGACCTCTAAATCTTTACCCTCCAAAATTCTTTTCAAATGACACCATATCCAATCATATTTTAGGTAGAGAGAGATATAGAGAAAAAAAGGTGAGAAGGAAAAATCTCCAAAAAATACTCTAACTCTATTTTTTCTTTCTCCAGTAGATTTTGACAATAATCTTAAATTCAGTCATGTTTTCAAGACAACATGTTCAATAGGATAGATCTATATATTAATTGACTCCGCATTCTTGTTAATAGGTTATGTCATTCTAATTTTTTATGCCCTTAAAAGATATTATCTTTAGAGTAGAGAGATGAGATTTCGTGCTTTAAAATATTCTTACTTCGAAAGATGACAATTGTCATCCTTAATTCGTTCAATCGAAAAGATATTTTTCCCTATTAGTTGTCAATCTTGAAAAGGGTCTTTTTAAGGGAAAAAAATCTCACTCAATGTTAGACACCTCTTGAATTAAGGGGAAATGACTTATTAAATACATAATCATCTTTTTACCAATTATATATAGAAGAGTTATTTAGAGCCACATCTTTTCGTCTCTCCACATATAACAAATCAGGATGTCCGAAGAGAAAAGTGACTTACATACTCTCACGTGAAGTTCCTCCCCCCCCCAGTTTGAAACTAAATTGGAGTAGGAGATGAACAAAACGACAAGAGTAAAGAAATGGAACCAATTTTGAGATGAACGAAGCTACCTTTGGCTATTAGGGCCCTAGTGGGTTGGACTGGTCCCATGGACCTTTGGACTTACCACTGTTTCGGCGGGTGCCTGCCTCCGCAATTTACTAATAATTCATATGCCCTTAAGAATCCGGCCCATGCGGGGAATCGGCAGGGTTTGCTCCTAGGAGGGGGTTCAGCCCACCAAAGACCGGCCCATCTAACAGCGGGGATGGGCTTTGTAGGTCCCCATCCTCCAGTTCGTACTAGTGTGGGCAGTGATAGGCCGGGTTAGGCTTGGTTTGGGCCTTTTACAATCTCAACATTTTTGGACTTAGTGGTCGAAACCATTCTTTTTAAAAAAAATAGAATTATTATTTAGTTGTTTAAATAGGACGGATTGTTATTAAAAATTTAAATGTCACAGAGGAACATTCTGCCTCATCCTTTGAAGAGCTCCGAGAAAGTGTGAGAGACCACCTTCGAAGCTGGTTGGTTCACCTGGTAGCCGCAAAGACTTATGAGATCAAGAAGGCAGCTTTGTTATCAGAAATTGAAATGCTTGCTCATATTTTTGAATGTGGGATCAAGTTTCATATACTATACATGAAAATAGTACAAAAATATTCTTACCCATTACATGTAAAATAAGAATAAAATACTCTTACCCATTACATGTAAAATAAGAATTTTTCACATATGAAAATCAACTAGATGTTAAAGACACACAGAAAGGTTCAGTTCAATCACCGGCATTCAAAACTTTTAATTGTTGTTTGTGTTTTGTTACTCTCCCCATCAACTCTGAAAGATGAGTGAGTCCCCAACTGACTTTTTCCAAGGTTCCTTCACATGCCGGTGCTCTCTCTCTGTGTGTGTGTGTGTGAGAGAGAGAGAGAGAGAGAGAGAGAGAGGTCAGAGATTCTCGTTCCGACATTGTGTCCGGAGGCCCTCATGGTTTTATAAACACAAGACGAAAACAGAGACGTGCCCATGCACGCACGCGTACCAAACTGCAGCGGCAACAGCTAGCAGGGGGAGCAGGGCCTGGAAAAGAGAGGCCTTTTGCTTGCCACATGCATCCACGCACAGGTTGATGGTTCCCTCTCCCGTGCCTCTCTTACCTCACCCCAGAGAGATGGGAGGCTGGCATTTGGGGGGGAGAGCTTCTTCGTCCCCCCCCCCCCCCAAAAAAAAAAAGACATTTTAGGAGAGAGAGAGCTTGCACTTGGTGATCATTAAAGATAACTATGTGGGTTTTTTTTTTTACATGTATACTTTTGTAATGTTTGATTTTTGTTTGTCTGACTAGTACTCATGATTTGTGTGATTTCTCGAAAATGCTCTTGAATAATTCCAACAGTTGCAGTTAGATATGTTGAAATGACGAACTTACCCTTCAGTTTTATCACAAACTCACATTCTCAATAGAAAAAGTTACTTGTCAAATTTTTTATATTAAAATTATTTGTCACGTTTAACTTGTTATTTGTCTCATTTAATTCTAAAATTGACAGATAACAAACTAATACAAAAAGTTATTTTGTCACTCTTAGTTAGTTATTCGTCACTCTCGACACTAAGAGTGACAAATAACAAATTAAAAGAGATAAATATTTTCTCATATTGAAATTATTTGCCACTATTAACTTGTTATTTATCACATTTAGTTCTAAAGTTGACCGACAATAAATTAGTAGTGACAAATAATTTTATGAAAAAAGACATAAAAATATTTAAGAAGCATTTAAAAAATTTGCGGGGTGATATCAGCGTGTCAATACGCGGACTAATATCACGTTTGGACGAGTAACTTTACTACACGTTACCTATTGAGAGAGAGAGAGAGAGAGAGAGAGAGAGAGAGACCACCGACCAGTCCAACTACCACTGGTGTTAAGACCGTTGGGTGGCTCCATCCACCAGTCCTAGGTAGTTCCCTCATGTTTAAGACTGTCAGGTTGCAATGCGTGAAAGTATTCACAGTTTGTAAGCTTAATTTTAACTGTGAATCTTAAACTTCACCCTAGTCTCCGTGCATCAGACTTAGAGTAACCATGAATGTGATCCATAAATTGGACCTGCGTAACAGTGTTTGAGAGGCATTTCATAACCATGTAGTCAAAGTTAATCCTGTACCATCAGCACAAGAGGGAGGGGAAGAGAGCCCTTGTTTTGGGTTGGCCTCCTCCAACCCTCGTTTCACCCCCTAATCTCAAGGCCAACATGTACAGCGACACTGCAAAAACAGCCTTTTTTATAAAAAAAAATCAAAATATTTTGATCTCAAATCCAAACTTGATGAAAGCCAGAATCAGAGACGAAACTGAAAACATGTCAATCTGTCTTTAGTTCTGATTCTAATTAGTTTTGTCAGCATCAGACGCATGAGAAAGTTGGCAAAATGTTTGGTTTCTCCCAGTGTGTGCACCTGTGAAGAGGGTTGACTAGCCCACACTTCACATCAATTAGGAAAGTTTGGGAGGAAAATCGAGAAAGATTTTAAATACACAAACTTAGTTTAATTGGATGACTTAAATCCCTGTCTACTCCTTTAAACTAATCCCAACATCCATCCTCTTGCTGCCAGTGGTGCTTCAAGATTGTTGAAGGACAGCAAATGAAATGGGTCATCTAAATAGACATCAAAATATACTGCTTTTCATCCCTATTTATTAACAGGATGCCTTGTGTCATAATTTATAGCTCATAAAATGTTTTTGCACATGGGTTTGTTTGACCTAGAATTTACCCATGTAATGTTTATGTATATAACATCTTTCATGCACGAAGAAGAACACCTATTGAGTATTCTCTCTAGTTCTAGACAATGGAAGATACAAATTTACCTGAATATGCAGCGTTCTTTTGAAAACTCAACTTCATGGTATCCATTCTGAAAATTGTTAATTATAGGATTAACGTTGACAAATGTTCGCCTTGATGTGGTATGAAATTAGCGGGTAGGTGTGGACGGGGTGTGTGTATTGGAGACTTAATTAGATGGCTTGCTGAGGTGATGCTCAAATTTGTTCCAATTTCTTGATGAAGATTCATGGAAAGATTTGTGGCAACAAGTTATAAGGAAGCTATTTGAAAATTAAGCTTGCCCGATCTATTCCGATCGTTTAAAATCACCAACATGGCTGAAACATTTTTCTCATGTTTCCAATTTTCCCGAACTATTTAGAAGATCAGAGTGACAGATAAAATGGAAAGTGTGGTCAATTTTCTCCATATATAATCACTGTGCAATTTGATTTTCCAAATGGAGTACAGCTTTTTTTTGAAGGATCAAAAGATCTTTCTTTTGATGAATGATTAATGAAAATTTGTATCGTTGTTTTCTAAATAAAAAGGAAATGTTAACAAACTAATTAATGGACCTGAGAATTAGATACAACCTTCCAAACAAAACCCAAACCATACTTTCAGTTTCCATTATTTGCGATCAGTTCTTTCCAATGAAACTGATTTTCTTCAAAATTGAGCTGAAGGCAGTTTGGATAGACTAACATGCTGCAATATACTAAAATTCTTCAGAATCTCTTTGTTTTGATTGAAGTAAAATATTAACATTTCTACTTTTCTTATTTTGATTGATGTAAAATATGAACACTTGAAAACTAACATCTGCTGTTTGCAAAAGAATCCGTTGCTTTTAGTTTTCACCCCAAAAAAAAAATTTGTAAACCAAAAGCATCAACTTAAAACCATTAATTATTTTTAAATTGAAAAATGCTAGAGTTTCACTTTTTATCACTGCTTTTGTGATATTCTTTTTTTATCCGTGCTCGAGTTTGAGAGTACCAAACTTAAATTCCAAATGACTTCATCACAGTTATCTGACTATGAGATCAAATATTAAGATAAAAGTAAAAATTAATGATAAATATAGAATACAGCATTGAGAATGCTTCTTCGGTGGGAAGATGACAACCAAACCATCGCCCAATTTGAGGTCTCCAGTTCATTAACTCAGGTCGGCTAACCATTCTGCCATAAGACTGCCATGGAAGAATGTGACTTTATGTCATGTCAATCGACTGCTACTGTTCTGGTGCCACGATGGTATGGGACGCCAGCATTATGGGTTGGCACTCTCTCTCTCTCTCTATATATATATATATATCTATCTATCTCTAGCTCTCTCTGTGCGTCTTTGTTAGGTAATGCAGATGTTTGGAGAAGTCTGTCCACACATGGAGTGTGGGGAAGAAGATTTCAAGTGGGTTTGGCAGGTGATACCATCTAATAAGGCCCCAGCTGAAAGATGCAGTGTGATTAGTCCATGTAATGATGTGTCTATCTTAATCTCCCCCTGCAGAAGATAGGGATTTTGCTGCTAACTTCTCTGCCAGCTACCCATCTATCTCTAATATCTGTCTGCAAAAACAAGGACCCTTCATGTGCTGCATCCACCCAACAACAAGGCACAACTGGCCCTTACAGCTTAAATGCCATTTTGTTATAGAGAGATTATGGCATCCTGCCACTGCAGAGTTTGATTCCCTTAGCATTTTGGAGGATCATACCCAAATAATAAGAAAAAAAAATATGTGGTGATAGATAGATGCTTCTGTTTGTTCAGAAAAACTCCCTAAACTAAAACATTGGTCAAATTTGTCGTCTACTTTTCCCTTTCAAATTGACCTCCCCTTCTCTAGACCTTACTGCAGAGTGCAGTGTACCCCAACCAAGGGAGAGAGGACAATGGCTCTCATGCTCATCTCACCTCGAGAGAGGAAGTAGCTGAGGACGTCCCATCCATACCCACCTTTGTCGGGACACTGAGAGGCAGTGGAAGCAGCTGTTCATCTAGCGGTGGTGTGCCACCAGCTGGATAGTGGAGGTGGTGATGATGATGGGGAGCCGCTGTCTTAGCATGGTTTAAGGCAGAGGGAGAGAAAGAGAATGGGGGAGGGACACAAGAGACTGGATGACTCCCCTAGTCACTGAGGCCATTGATTGATTTGTAGGTGGGGTTTGTACTGAGATGATAGTGTCAATTGAAGCGGACACACTTGTTTCAAGTTTAATTAGGATCTCTGGAGATAAAATTGGTGATGCCGTCCAGTCGCCTTCATTGATCTTGAGACTTTGGACAATGGGTATTGTATTGTTTTACTTCAGCCTCGGTGGGTTGGAAGAGGAATCTACCGAGGTATAGAACTAATGATCAATCTTTCTGAAGTTAATCAGACTACAATACGTCTAGATCTAGAAGTTTTACAGGTAATTTTATTATGAATTCTGTGAACGTTCTACATAATTTGGCTCGTTCCATGCGGTTGATTTTGTAAAGAAAACCAAATCAATTCTGCTTCTCTTTCCAAAGGCAACTTGCGGATTTGCGGAGATCTACACTCGTATGCTCTAGACAGAAGGGTTCACAAATTTTCCTTCATCATGCACGTCCTGAATCTAAAATACTTGTGTTACAAATGAAATAATCACCTGCGGACGATAAAAAACATTGCATGTTTCACTGTCAAAACATAAAAAAAGGGACGTCTCATATTAAGAAACTGTGATTTGATCCCTCTGCATAAGAGGAAAACCTATATATACACACATCCCAACTTGTGCCGCTGAAAAAAAAAAAGAAAATTAGAGGATGGGCTGCCGGGACTGGTGGAGGTCACAACTGATGCTCACAAACAATGAGCCGCAACATATCCGCATGCACTAGCCCAGTGGACATTAACGGGAGAGAGGTCCAGAACCTTACAATCCCTCTCAAAGGTTATTGGGAGATTGCAGGCCTCTGGTATCTGGGCACCTCGATTGGGGTGGCCAGACCGGTGACTCCACTCTCTTCTGCGTTTTAGGGGAGGAGCGACTGTAGGTGCCTTGTTTGAGAGGTAAGAAGATATTTTTTCAGAGAACACCAGTATGCCATTCAGTCCCCAATCACTCTCCGCGCGCGTTATAATTGTGACCAAAAAAAACAAAGAGAGCAATAGCAGTGTTTTCAACGCGGGGTGACGGGGGGCATATTACTTTGGGTTTTGTTTTCACAACTCGAGGAGGAAGGTACGGAAGCATATGGGATGGCACCCCCACGTTCCCCACAAGCCCCACAGCTTTTTGTTGCACCCCACCCCATAAGAAGATAACGCCACCACGTACTAAAAATATGTATCACATTGGAGGGGGGGTTGGGGGAAGGTGGGGGTGTGTGGGGGATGGGGAGTCTCCCCTTAACGTAGTTTGGCACAAAGCGTTTTGTTACAATCTGAGGGGGGTTGATCATCTCCTCGCTCGCAAGGCATCAGCAAGTTAAGGGGGAGGGAAACCCCCCGCCCTCCCCCCCATGTTCACATGCAGCTACTCTAGTAGGAGAAGGAACCATTAAAAATAGATTCCCTATGGCATATGATAGTCTTGCATGTGCCGGTTAAGTAGGGGCATATCATGAAACTAGCTAACGTGGCTTCGCGAAGGGCTCCTAATAGGTGATGGAGATGGATGATTAATTATCTTCATTGATTCTAGTTGAGGGGGGGATTTTACTTTGTTAATGATGTGATGAACGTCAACGTTTAAGTACTTAATTAAGATGAGTAATACTCAAGTAGAACTGATGAAAGGGTTGAGAGACGGGGATGGATTAAGAGATATATAGAGGGGAGGCCCCTCTCACATGCAATTACGCAATCATGGAAGGAGAAGAAACAAGATTCCTCGCGGGATGATGTAATGTGTCTCATGGGGACATACCATAAAATCCTATGTGGGTTATCCAAACGTTCTGAGTTGAGTGGCGAGATGGATGGATGGCAATGATTCAGTCACGTACCGAGTCGTTAGCAAGGTATAGCCATGCATATTGCTATCACTGTCGACATCAACTTTGCATGTGTTCTGCTTCTGTCTAAGTTGAATCGATGAAGAAAACTAATTACATGGTTATCATCTATGAGTATCTCCATCACCTATTTGGAACCTTTTAAGACATATATTGTCTTGTGAATTGCTACAAGTTTTTATTGACTGGGGATGCTTGATGCCTCAGTGCAAGAGAACTCATCTAGGAAGAGCCTCAGCTTTGCTATCAAATTAATGGGAGATGAAAATGAGAATATAAACTTCCCAGTTAATAACCTTTTAGGCCGGCTTTGCTAACAGGGTAAGATAGCGGGGTTAAGATATCCGATGAGAGAGAGAGAGAGCGATGTGGACTCCACCGCTCCTCTCGCACACAAAGCACGTAATCAAGATCGGTTAACGTATTCTACCCTCTCGAGTCGAATGCGTTAACCCCACCTGGATTTCAAAGTGGCCCTTATAAGGACTCTTCTTCTTCACCAGTTCACTCACTTCTGAGACTAAATCTAACTCGGGACCTCTATTTCTTTGACCAAATTTATCTCGACCCAGTCACGGGTCGTGCCCAAGGGGGGGGGGGGGGGCATTAAATTAAAGTTGTGATAATCTTCTGTTGACATTTCTTTGTGTTTAATAGTGTTTTACTGACATGACACAAAACACCACTGTTATGAAGGATCCTTTATCTTTGTTCACTATCCTCGTTAATTTACCCTTCAAACTTCTAACCCTAAAAAGAGAAATGGTGGTAGGTATAGGGGCGCCACTAGATCCACCACCTTCTGTTCTCCTCCATTGGGGGGTGCACTGTTTAACATTTTTGGGTCCTTGTGCAGGGGGGGATGCAGCTGGATGCAGCATTTAGTGTAGCTGTGGCACTCTATCGTGGACGTTCCACTTACAGTCTAGACAGAAGAAGGATGAGGAAAAAGAAGAAAAGGACATTTTCCTTTTTTTATGATGGGTGGACTCCTTTGTTTTAATTGGATTCGGGTTGTGATTACCATAGGATGAAAGTAAATTGTTGTTACGGCTCTAAACGGGATAAATTAATTAGTTACATGTGAATGCTCTGACACGGAGGGGAAGGAGAAGCTGTACAAGTTTTGAAACATTTAATTTGACTGAAACTTAATTTATTTCTATTATTCATCACCGTAAATATCTCGTTACAGCCGGCAAATCTTAACACAATGCATTTTTTATCGTAATCTTATGGTGTCATTAATTCTTTTTGTTACTCATTAAATTTACATTCAGACGACTAATAAATTGAATGACTTAAATTCAATATTATCGGATACAATAGCATCAAACTAAAAGTCCATTTTTCTTATCTCTGCTTTTTTTGAATTGGAAGATGTAAAGAAATGTTACAAAAATGATAAAAAAGGATGACAGCATGTTATTTCTCTATTTTCTAAGAGAAAAAAAGAAAACTATCAAATAAGGGTCAACCCATGAGCTCAAGTCCTTTGTCATCAAGATTCGACGACTCAGTGATCCGTATCAGATCGGATCTTCTCTGATACAGTACGATATCAATTTTTTTCAGATATAATACGACACGTCCGAGTCAACTCAAATCAGACCGAGTCGGCGAATCATACTTGTCATACCTTTAGTTGCATCAAAGGGTTTGGGTCTATGCACAAACTTTTGAGTAATTCTAATTATTGCCCATTCTCTATGTTACACACTTTAGATGTGCAGTAATTTTTTATATTTTTATTTTTAAAAAAAATGTTGACTTCAAGATCTGTGCAAGTTATACGTACATGCAAATAGCATCATCATTGGACATTAAATTTTTTTAAAAAAATAAAAATAGTAATATTCATACATGCATGTGACATCACAGTTAAAGCTATTTTTTTACTTTTAGATTTTAGATATTCCATCGTGACGTGATTTGTGAGAACATGTAACTTGCACGGGAGCGGAGATCAACATATTTCTTGAAAATAGAAAACAAGATATTACTGCACGTCTTAAGTTGTGTCCTTTGATCCGATGTTGAAAGATAAGCCGGTGGCAGGGGATCCAGCAAACGTAGAAGGAGCTCAATGTTCATTCCTATTAATTGGAGTGTTATTTATTTCAAGAACAGTTTTAGTAGTGTTGGCGCCGTTGCATGTACGAAGATAACTTATATATTTGTAGGAGTCGAGAAATGATTATTCATTTTTTGATTTATAAATCGAATAATTTATTTGCTTGGGATGAAAGGTCTCGTCATAGAGAGACCTACAACCATCAGTATGTACAAAGTCAGATAGAGTCATGAGAGTTTATCTCTTAGGATAACTCTCTGACAGTCAAGTCAGGTAACGATAGAGCAAGAGAAGATCTCTCGAGGGAGGGAGGTGTAGAGTAAAAGAGAATGGGTGAGCTCGAGGGGAGAGTATGTCTTACCTTTCTGACTATTGGATTAAGATCCTACTTATATTATCACTGTGGGAGTTGATCGTTGGTTGTCGTGACCGGGAGAGACGTGAACTATCCAATTTACATGTCTGACGAGACAGGGAGGTATGATCGTTGACTCACTGTCTCCCACCGAGGAGGTAGCTTCGACATTAATACGGTAGGGTCGTCAGTTATTAATGAAACAGATTACGAGAGAGGGTGTGAGACTATGCTGAAAGGGGGAGTGACGTGGGCAGCGTTCCGTTCTTACCTCGTCGTCGGACTAGAGCATTGTTCGTCATTAATATATTGTAGCAATCGTGCGCCGTGGCCACTATCGGAGGAGACGCAAGCGCGTACAGAGCCTGTGCCGGGCCTGCACTAGGGCAGGTGGCAGGTGGCGTGATGAGCCGACCGCGCGACGTGATGAGCCAGAGGAGTTGGACTCCCGTGATGGATTGGAGGATGGGTGCTTATTGAACTGACAAGATAGACCCTCCTCAATACTCATATATATTTAAACTCAGAAAGTGTGATAAACTAAAGTTAATTTGACGTCCACCTATATCCCGATGCCAAATGAAGTGACTTATCCTCATATTTGAGTTTAAAGTGCATGTGGCAATGAGGTAAGCCCTATACAAGGGTCTAATGTTTATGACCGACTTTCGACGCTTTGTTGATCCATATGAATACGTTAAGTAAAAATATATTTACATTTACTGAATCGTAGTGAAGACGGGGGTTCAACTCGGGATCTGTTCGATGCGCGCCGAGCGTCGTCCCTCCCGGTCGCGAGAAGCCTCGCGGATCGTCGGGAGGGGGGGAGCTCCCGTCGGGGACTCCCCCCCCTCCCCCTCCTTCTCCTCTTTTGGAGGTTCCATTACCAGGATCGTCTCTCCGGGGGTGACCTCTGGGTTTTTGTCAGGTGGGCTTTCTACCCTACTTGGAATCTCAGGGAGATCGGAGCCCCTCCGATCTCCTCTGGCTCCCTCCCTCCTCCCTCTTACCCCGCCCTCATCTTCCTCTCCATCCTCCATCCCGTCTGCTCCTCCCCCCCCTCCCGCTCCGCCCTCAGCGTACTCCGACCTCTTACCCCCATCCTCCCGCCCCCCTCCCCGGGCCATTTCCTCTCCGCCGGCGTCCCCCCTCCCTCCCCCTCCCGTCGCTTCCCTCCTTCCCCCCCCCTTCTGCGTTGCTCCCCCTCCTCCGGTCGCCTCCTGCTCCCCCCCCCTCCTGCGTTGCTCCCCCTCCTCCGGCCGCCTCCTGCCTTCCCCCCCCCCTTCCCCAAACAAAACCCCCCCCTTTCCGGCGTCCCCCCTCCCCCCCCCCACTCCCACCTGCCCCCTTCGCCCCCCTCCAGCGTAGACCTCCCTTCTCGGCCGCCCCTCTGCCTTCCCCCGCCCCGGCGTCCCGCCCCCTCCCTCGGCTATCCCCCTCCGCCGTCCCCCCCTCCCTCTCCCACCGCTCCCCGCAACCCCCTCTTCTACGCTTATCCTCTCCCCGGCCTCCCCCCTCCCCTCATCGCTGCTCCCCCCCCCCCCTTCTTGCGTTGCCTTCCCCCACTACCCCATCCCTTGGTCCACTTCCCCCCCCCCATTCCCCTCCTCCGACGTCCCTCCTTCTCCGCCTTCCCTCCCTCCTTGTCCCCCCCCCCCCTCCGGTGCCCCCCCCCCCCTTCATCCTCCCCTTACCAAACCCTTTTGTCCCCCTCCCCTGGGCCTTTCGGCACTTGTGTGGTTCTCCGGACGAAGAAGTGCCCAGCTGGTCGCACTTGCAGGTGACGGGTATCCCTCGGTCCATCCAGAGCTCGGAGACGGTGCGCTTACCCCCAAGCACCTCTCGGATGCTTGCCTCCCGAGTATCTCTTCACTCCGCTATTTGTTTAAGCGGTTCGGAAGCCTTGTGCTCCTCGAGGTTATCAGTCGCCTTCAGTTCGACAGCTGCCCCATCGTCGTCTAGAGTCATCCGCCCTCTGATAGTTGCTGTTATTTTACTATTTTCATCTTATGTAGTTCGTTGGGCTGTTTGTCTTCAAGGGCCAGAGAGGGTTGTATCTTCGTGGTTTGATCTTTGTCCCCCTTGTATTCTGTTACTTATGTGAAATGAAAGTACTCTCTTGATTCCAAAAAAAAAAAGAAAGGGATTTACTAAATCACAACATCATTAATTATCTTATTTAGATAGAAAGGTACTATAATTATCCTTTTAATGTCATAGACATCCCTCTCGTAATAATACAGTTTATGTATACACTCCTGGAATAACCTCAAAGAGATAATTAACTGTGACAATTTTTTCTCATCAGGGTTAGAGAGGGGAAGATTCGCGGCCCACTATATACGTGACCCAAATAGTCCTTCGAGGCCTGCCAGGCCCAACAAGTGACAGCTCTTATAGGGCCTACTTACCACAAGGCCCCGCTCGCCTTAGGCTCGCATAACCCATCGAGCCTTTACTCGGTCGCCCGACCGATTAGGTCTCCCCATTTCCGTGAAATGCCTACAAGCAGTTTTACCGAGTCACCCCAAGATCGGAGGAATATCCCCGACGGATGCCCACGTGCCTGGGCCCCCGGCCTAGGAAAGGGGTGCCCCCTTTATTCTTTGCGGATTAACTCGATATCAAGACTCTTGGACGGGCTAGGGCGAAATCCTCACTGCTAGTACCTATCCAAGCAGGGGTTACACTGTTACTTGGGAGAATGAAGCCCAAAGGGATCAGGAGGAGGTGAGAGTCCTTGACCGGGAATAGTTCCACTTATGGACGTAGTCTCCCTCAGGCCCCCGTTTCTCCTCTACCTTGGGGAGGGAGCCCGTAGCTATATAAATCCAGAGAATCCCTCTAGAAAGATAAGCCCACTTTGAGTCACTTCAACTGGTGGAGAGTTATCTCGTGCCCCTCTCCTCTCCTACCTCCGTTCCTCTCCTACCTCCGTTCGCATCTCGTTTCTACCACTCGCTGACTTAGACATAAGAGGATTTTCCCCGGAGTTACAACCATGAGCCCCTTGATCGTTTTCTTCCCTCTTTACATAATTCTGTGCGAGAGTGACTACGTCTTACGGATACCGTGAATCGGACGGCTCAAGACTTGACACGAGATCTTACCTCTTCAAATATATTCCCGTCACCATGCTCTTCATGAGTGTTTTTTTTATTTACATAAATAAAACTTTGTCAGAATTAATTAATCATCTAAAATTCTCTCACCATTATCATCGAAGGATTTTAAACACATTGCGTTGATGTCCACAAGAAGGTCGCAAAGCTAAACAGCTACTCCTGACAAAGGAAGAAAAGCTATTCCGGTCCTGATGTGATGCTTACCAACATCCCCCCATGTCATCCGGAGACTCTCTCCATTTTCTTCAACATAACTATTGGTTGGACTGTTCAAGATGATCACACCCAAAAATAAGAATTTGGAGCGGGGA
This sequence comes from Amorphophallus konjac, assembly GCA_022559845.1. Taxonomy (NCBI): domain Eukaryota; kingdom Viridiplantae; phylum Streptophyta; class Magnoliopsida; order Alismatales; family Araceae; genus Amorphophallus; species Amorphophallus konjac. Next base: position 108,802 of record JAHNEJ010001289.1, on the reverse strand, counting down.
TAAATGACTAATTGACCAATAGATTTCCTGCTCCGTGGCCATCACGATCACCTTCAAATCAGATCATGACAATGATGTTCCCAAGGTGCATTACGTCCACATCAGCGGTGTAGCTTAAATCTCAACCATCCATTCTAGCTCTTCACCCCTCTTCAATCACGGTTATGAACCAAAATCAAAACATCTCATCGTGGAGCCCATTCGATTAAACACTATACCTAAAGTAGGTTTTCTTTCAAAAGAAATATTAGCATGTCAAGCCACACACAAACACGTGGTGCATCATATTCTGCTCATTCAATTGCTCCCGATCAGTACCAAAAAGTTTGACACCCCCCGTCTGATCTTCCCACCTTCAAATTGGACAGCAGAAAGTTGAGTGTGACATGTCATGGTGTTTTAGAATGGACATGCCAGAGTTCTTATTTTTTTTCGATTATTTACATATTATTATGTTTTAGTCAATATTTTGGAGAATATTCATTTTTCCACTTGGAGAGGGTTTTGGGGATTTTAGCCCCTCCAATCTAGTTAATGTTAAGAAAACTTGCAACAATTTATATATTTAGAAACATAAATCCAGTAACCACACTCTTCTTTTTATAAAGTTTTGGTTTTCAAAATATCAGTCATTTTCTCAATTTTCAAGAGCTTATATCAAATAGTTCAAAACTCTTAGGGCCACTTTGGTAACGGGTTAAGTTGGATTAGGATGAGTTAATCGGGGTCGGGTAGGTTGTTCCTTGTTTGATAGTTTTTTTCTTAACCTGGGTCAGATAGGGTTAAAGTGGATTAACTCATTCCTAGAAAATAGGTGGAATGAGTTAATCCACCCGAGTTAGGGTTAGGGGTGGGGTGGGCTAACCCGGGTAAGCCACCCGCCCCTAACCTAACCCGTTATCAAAGTGGCCCTTAGGGCGGATTTGATAAAGGAGACGGGATAGCGTAATCAACACCGAAGGGTCGATTACGTTACCCAGGGTCGATTAACTGTAGTTGTGTGAGAGGGAGGCGGGGCCCACCGTAACCCCGAGTGTGTAATCCACTGACGATCACCCGACCAACTCGCTATCAAAGCGGGCCTTAGAGATAATAACTTAATAGTTAGGATAGAGGACTAATTCTGACTATTTCTATAGGAGCACTATAAGGGTAGAAAACCTAAAAAGGATGCTATTCATTTTTGGAGGTGAATGAGGAGAGAATAGATTTCAGGAAGATAAGATCAACGGGGAGAGGCTCTAATGACAGACACCAATAAACAAAGGCACATGATAAAATCAAGGCATATAAACTATGAAACCAACTATCATACAAACCATCAGGACGAACCCCCCCCCCCCACCCCACCACAATGGACTACTAAAATATATGTTAACATAATCCACACACCATGCTAAGGGGAGGTAAGGGGTCAAAGTTTTTGGATGGACAAAGGGAAAGAAAAAAAAGTTTGGGGGGGGGAGGGGGAACCATCATTGTTCCCTCTTCCTCCCTCTTCTCTCTCTCTTACCAACTTTATTTATCATTCACAAGATGGAAAGACCTCTCCTCCCTTCTTTCAACCTCCCCTTGGCTTTATTTTTTGCCTCCTGTCAAGATAAAGACAGGGGAAAAGATACAAATTAGAACTTAGATCTTTCTTAAGAGATGTGAATAGGTAATGTAAAGGGATTTCTACATATATACTCTCGTAAAGTTTAATTTTGTCAAATATATCTTTCATCGAAATATATTATCATCAATATTCTTGGAATATAGATAATATCAAGATTATACTCTCGCTGTAACTCCTGTGTATTTAACATTTTAAGTCGAGGTAAACGTGAGTTAAAAAGTAAGATTTATATATATATATTTTTATAAAGTTAGATTTTATCAAATATATTTTAGATTTAATATTTTACATAATATTCTCCTCCATCGATCATAATAAATTAAAAAGATATAATCATAATATTTTTATCTAAATAAAAGATATTCATGATAATATGATCAGACGAGGAGTATATTTGATAAAATCGTGTAAAGATATCTCATGTAAATGTGTTGAAACCAAGACTAATCTTATATAATGTCCTTTGAAAAAGAGGATATTGGAAAAGCTCTAACCTAGAATACCTGTGCTTTATCAGTGTGCCCATAGACATGTGTGCACGTGTCTGAGAGAGGTTTGAACCCTAAAATGTTCCTCGGCAAGAGGACAACCATGAGCACCCACAAAAACAATAATAATACCAGTAACAGCCGTGAAACCACACACAATGCACCTTCCCTCCCCTCATCCCAAGGCAGACCCATGTGACCCCTCACTCCCCCCTTCCCACCCCAACCACCACACCCACCCCCATGCCCAAGGCTCTCCCTTTCAAGGTTGGGGACCCTCCACCTCTGGGGGAACCTGTCATACATCATTGCAGCATGGGCTGCAACTTTGATTAAACACCCAACTTTCATCTTTCGTCATTTAACAGGCCTGGTAAACGATTTCAAGGGAAGAATAGCCAGAGAACAGTGGACCAGTTCTGAAACACACGGGCTTTGGTTACAAATTGAGACCCGACCCCCTGACACCTGAACCAATAAAGAAGAAGAAGAAAAAACTCACGTAGAAGCCCTCTCTAAAACACTATGACTGTACCCTGTTTTAGCTCCCAGCCGAATGCCAGAGGGAAGCAGCTAAAGCAGTAGATTGAGACCCCACGGTAGCAAAGATTTTCTGTTTTATTAATCTGTGCTCCTGTTTAGGTAAGAACTTGATGGGTCAGCGATTGCTTGCACCAGTGGGTCTGCTGACAAACAGCTAATTTTCTGATCTTCCGAACAGCACAAAAGATGCAGTAGATCTTGGCCTTCTAGAGGAGCTAGCTTGAATGGGAAGCCTCTGCCTTTTTGACAGTCATACCTGCCCTGCTGCTCGTCACATTAACAAACACATGCTGGTCGCCGCTTTCAGGATGTGGTGGCTCCTCGTGAACCTTGGGTTTTCAATACATGAATGGTGATGCTGTGTCACAATAATTCCCACTCATGGTCATCACACCCACATAACCCAACCCAACCCCACACAACCCCCACTGCCCACAAATCTGCTAGACAACCAGGTAAGGGAAATTGCAGAAGTGAGGGAAGGGAGGGAGGAGGAAGAAGAGAGCAAAACAGTGACAAATAATAGAGACCACTGCTGCATGGTGGTGGGTCACTTGGTAACATGCACAGGCCGTGCTGCCTTTCCATTCTTATTATTGCCTTGCAACTTATAAACACAAATTTGACAACATCTTGTGAGGAACTACAAAAGCTCTCTCCACTCTCCTCTCCCCCACCCACCAATTACATTCATCTTTCTTCACTGTCTTCATACAGACTGTAGTTCTATATCAGATCATATATAAAACCTTCATACCTAACTTGCACTAACAAGGTCTATATAAAGTAAAAAAACAAAAAAGAAGAAGAAAAGGTTAACCTGGCTTTCCATGTGTATGATGCAGTTCTAGTGATCTCCACAGAGAACCAACCCACCAAAGATAAACAGGTGAACAAGTAGAACACCACCACCACCACACCAAGCAAACCCAAGGGAGAAGCAAAGGCTCCTCTGCCTCCACCTTGTCCTCCCCCCACAATTCACATGACTGTGCAGCTGTTGGTGTTCTCATCACTGAAGAAATGGGTGTACTCCGGCGGCGGAGGCATGTAGCCGATCGCCGACGGCGGCCGGGCGTAGGCCATCGGCTGGTAGCCGCGGTCCTGGCCGTTCATCATCATCATCCTCTGCTGCTGCATCATGGCGGCCATGTACTGCTGCTGGTAGGGGTTGGCGGTGGCGATCATCTCCGGCGTGATGGCCCCGCCGGGGTAGTATCCGGGCGGAGGGCCGCCGGCGGGGAGCCCTGGACGGCCGCGGCCGGATGGCCTCCCATGTGACCGCCGCCGCCGCCGCCGCCCATGGGCATGTTCATGTTGGCCGCCAGCTGGGCCATCATGGCCTGGTGGTTCATCGGCACGGCGTCGCCCTTCCCGCCACCTTGTTTGCCCCCGCCGGCGCTGCCGTTCCCATTGTTGTTCTTGTTGCCATTGGCAGCGGCCTTGTTGTTGCCACCATTCTTGCCCCCGTCTTGAGGCCCCCCACCGCCGCCACCATTTTTGCCACCGCCACCGCCGCCTTGGTTCTGGTTTCCGCCCCCGCCGCCTCCTTTCTTGCCGCCGCCGCCATTACCGTTCTTTGCGTCGGTGCCCTTGTTCTGCGCATTCGCATCACCACCGCCACCTTTCTTCGCATTGTTATTGTTGTTCCCACCGCCGCCGCCGCCACCCTTCTTGTCGTTTACCATGCCAATGCCCACGGGCAGACCACCACCGCCCAACCCCTTCCCCGCCTTGACAGCCTTGAGGTCCTCCTCGAAGTCGTCGTCGAAGCCGTCCAGGTCGTCGAAGTCGTCGTCGAAGTCGTCCTCGTCGTCGAACTCGTCGTCGAACTCGCTGCCCTCGTCGTCGTCCTCCGGCAGCATGAACTTGACGGACTTCTGGTCCTTGGGGTCCTTCAGCTGCGGAAAGTTCAGATCTTTGAACAGCTTCATTTGCTGCAGCTGCTCTAGAGAGTTTGGCTGCTGGCCCTTCTGGTTGTTCCCACCGCCGCCGCCGGCCTTCTGTTGCTTCCCGACGTCCTTCTGGCCCCCTTTGCCGCCATTATCAAGCTGCAGCTTCTGGAACTGGTTGTTCAGCTGGTTGTTGCCGGCGCTCTTGGGGAAGAGGAGCTCCGCGTGCTTGCCCGCCTTGTTGAGCTTCTTGATGAGGGTGGCCGGGTCGACGTTGCCGGAGACGGTCACCTTCCCATGCTCAGCATCTATGGTGGTTGTGTAGACACCTGAAGAAGGGGAAAAGAAACATTGAAAAGCCAGAACCAGATATGAACAACCAGGGTTACAAAAAATAGAGTAAGATTCTTGGGGTATTCTTGACTACTGCAGCAAACATTTTGTGGGGAACCAAGGAAAGAGACTGTTTTGATGCACACTGATGGAGGTATAGAGAGGATGATAAACAAAGACGAGAGGAAGAAGAGAAGAAAATACCATCAATCTTCTGCAGCAGCTTCTTCACCTTCTGCTTGCAGCCATCACAGTGTATGTTTACCTTCAGAATACATGTCTGTAGGTGGGGAAGCAAACATAGAAAAAAAGAGGGGAAAGATGATCACATCAGGGTGAAAAAGAATACAAAATTGAGAACAGAAGATGTGGGAGAAAAGGGCTGGAGCCTGCATGAGAACTAAAAGAAAACAGAGACAGTAAAGTAAACACACACACACACACACACACACACACAGAGAGAGAGAGAGGAGCCAGTACCTGTATCTTTAGAAACTTGATATCTTCCACTTTACTCATCCCTACTCAGCAACAACACAAACAGGGAGGGAAAGGCACTTCCAAGCAGTGAGGAGAAGCAATGGAGCACAAAGCAGGCAGCTCCTCAAGCCAAGGAGTAGCAAACCAGAACAGAAACAAACATGAAGATGTTAACTTTATGTTGTTTTTGTTCTCGTTGGTAAGAAAGAGAAGAGGGGAATTTCAGAAGGTGGTGGCAGGCTCCAAATGTGCCGCTGCTCTTCCTGGGGGTTGTGCTTGGGAGCACTGATGTGTGATGGAAAGAAAGCAGAGGAAGGTGGTGCCCCTGCGTGAAGGGATCCTGGGGAGAGGAGAGAAGGGGGGCTTTTCTTTTAATACAGGTGCAGGCCAGCTCTTACCTGCCTTCTCGTTTACCTTTGATCTTCCACTTTTCATTTTTATTGTACCCTCTTTTCCTTTCTTCCTCACCTCCCCCTCTCTGTTTTTCCTTTTATCCCTTTTCCTTCTTCTTGTATATATATGAAATCTTATGTTCTTTGACACTATAACATCGCATTCAACATCTTTGTCACATATCCTAAAAACATCATTGAATTCAATGTCCTTTCTCATTTAATGCAAATACAAGTAAGGTAGCATAACCTTTTAACTGAAACATAAAATAACAATTGTAACAGAACAGTAGAAGAGATAAAAAAATCTTTAGTATCTAACACAAGATAAAATTATAATTTAGTATTTGCTTGATAATATTAGAATTTTTTAATATTTATACACAAAAGTTGAGCTCAGAGTTCACCTATAAATTTCGAATTTTAAGGGTACAGCATCTAATATTGATAATAATATTATTTAATATATATATAATCTTAAAGATGTATGGGAAAAACCCCTCTATTTTTTGGTGTCACTGTTTTGTCTATATAATTTTCTTTGAGGTCAAATTTAAATTTTCACATAAATTCTATTTTAATTTCAACTATAAATCTTGTATAATGTATCTGACACAAAATTTCTGTCTTTTGAGACAAACATCTCACATTATAAGTATTTTCACTGGGAAAATGGTCACATAAATCATGCTCACTATACGTAGCAAAGTTTGGCGTACCATTCGAATATGTCGTATCAATCACGCGTCGATATTATTCGGTATGACACGACATAATGATATGTCATGTGTGTTGAGAAAGAAAGAGGGAAAAAATATATGACTCATAAAAATCTATTACAAATAAAATTAGCAAAAAAATAAAATAAAATAAATAGAGTCGGATGATCAGAGTGTTGAGTTGCATACAAGAGTTGTGGGTTCAAAATTTACATGTGTTCTTTTTATTTGCTCAACGAAAATGATTAGCTCACGTTTAAATTATTTTTATTAAGCTATATTAGGTAAATATATTACAATTATCTAAAAATTATGTTTAAAAAAGTCATTAAAGTTATTAATTAAAATTTAAAAGCGAGACAATCGTTTAAATAAAAAGTTTAAAAATATATATAAATAAATGAGTTGAAAATGCATAGTGTTAGGATATGTTACGTTTAAATTATTATTATTATATTTTACTAATTAAATATATTATAATTATCTAAAATTTATATTTAAAAAGAGTCATTAAGACTACTAATCATTTATGGAAATATATAGCATTTATGGAAATAGAGGCAGATATATAGCATTTATGGAAATAAAATTTGCACAAAAATCACACTTACAGGCAGATATATCATTTATGGAAATATATAGCATGTATATCCCTACTATTTTAAAAAAATTATAAAAATGATATCATCGTAACCCTCGTTGTCACTCGTCAACCTAATTGAGGAGCGAAAAATCCATTTGACCCATCAACAAGGCCCAAGGCCCACCTCTAGTCGACTCACGATCTAAGGCCCAACAACAATCGACTATAGATTCAACAGGCAATCCGTCAGGACTTATCAGAAAATTGGCCCAAGTCCAGGATCGTACAGCGCGTGTGCCCCCCGCTATCCGGCGCCAGCGACTCACGTCTCTGATGAACGCCACCACATTAATGGCGGAGTAGCTCCCAATCGGGCAAAGGACTACCAGACGGCACCCACATGGCCCCCCCTCTTGTCAAGCAGAGCAGCCCCCACTTCTTCAGCGAGCCTTGCCCCATTAATGGCGATGCAACCACTTGACAGTAATGGAGCGACGGGCAAGGGCCCATTCCTCCGGTGAAGGAACGGTAGGTCAACACCATGCCTCCCCTGCCCTAACAGGCAAGCAAGCGGGCAGCCCATGTCTTCATGGCAGGACAATCCCAGTAACCCCAAGTCAGAAGGTAAAAGTCAACGAACGAACTTCACGAAGATCCAATAAATAGGACCATGACCAGACATTTAGAGAGATATACAATACTCACCACTCTCCAATTCTCTCTCTCTCTCTCTCTTTGATTGATCTCTGCTCCTCCCCTCGGAGCACTCGGCCTTCTCCCCCCGAGTGCTCGCCCCCTGCTAAGTCGGTTGCTTGACTTAGGTATCGAAAGGTTGTCCCTTGGGAGATCTCTCGGGACTCCTTCTGATACATCTTTGTGACTGTAGGATCCCTCCAGTGGTATCTTCCTCCTCTCTCACCCAAATAAATCTTGGGGGTGTAGCTCGTGGATCGAGATGACGAATCTCGACCTCTACACTAACTATGGTTACATTTAACTACACCTAGTAAAAGATAAAAATATGCACAATTATCTCTCTTACGGTATGAATTATTTACAACAAACCCTAAATAGAATCTTAAAGTAGAAATAGCACATCTAATAGGGATGTATAAACAAATAATTAAGACTTTAGGGTTGAAATGCAAGGAGAGTCACTTCTTTCTCTCCTCCATGGGGTTTTCCAAACCCTAAACGAGATGACAATGGCGCCATTTGACAAGGTTGGGCTCTGTCGGGGAGAGGTCGCAGTGGCTTGAATGGAAGCAGAAAGAGATGAGAGGTGACAGCCTAGAGGGAGGGGGGCTTGCAGCGGCGGGAATCCGACTTTGGAGGTGGGGGCACATGGTGGGGGTGGGGGGTTATAGGGTGGGGACAGACTACGGTTGGAAGGGAGCACATAGGGGTGGAGGCGGGGTTCCAGGGGGGAGGGGGGTTGTAGGGGTGGGAATCTTGTGGGGAGGGGGGGCCAGGGTGGGGAGGGGGGTTGCAACGGCGGGGAGGTTGAGGGGGTTGCCTGGTGAGGAGTCCGTCGGGGAGGGGCGCACAAGGGGGTTGCAATAGCGGGGAGGTGGGGGTTTGTAGTGGCGGGGAGGTGGGGGGGTTTCCATGGTCGAGAGTCCGATGGGTAGGGGGGCATAAGATGGGGGTGGGGTGGTTGCAATGGCAGGGACATCGACAGGGTGGCGGGCACATGGGGAGACTCCGATGGGGAGGTGGGGGGGGGGGCGCTCTAACAAGGAAGGGGGTTTCTGGTGGCTGGGACGTGAAGGGCCTCTCTCTCTCTCTTAATTGGTAAGGAGGGGAGATATATTTTAGTCATTTCACGATCACTTAAGGCCACTTTAGCAACAGGTTAAGTTAGGGACGGATGGCCTATCCGGAGTGGCCTATCCGACTCCTAACCTTAACCGGGGTAGATTAACTCATTCCACCTATTTTTTTAGAATGAGTTAATCCACTTTAACCCTATACGACCCGGGTTAAGAAAAAAAATATTAAACAAAGAATAATCCATCTAACCCTGATTAACTCACCCTAACCCGACTTAACCTGTTACCAAAATGACCTTTAACGAGAATCTTCGAATCTTTATGAAATATCCGTGATCTAGACCAGAGTTAATCACAATGGTACATATTTACGAGGCTTTCAACGTAATAATGATATTCATTTTTAAGAATAATAAATCTGAAATTTTTATTCTAAGAGTGAAAAAACCCTTTGTTTATCTATACCTAGTTACCTAGTTACGTATTCTCTCTCTCCACACATGGGATGGGGAGGTGACCAGTGATGAGGTAGTGAGGTGAGGAGTGGAAGGCGGTGCCGGCCACAACCCACGAGGCTAGGAAAAGAGCCAAGATTTTTAACGGCGGTCACAGACTCACACCCATCGTAGAGATAGACTTCTCCCACTCCCAGTCCCACCCACATCGCAATAATTTCTTACAATAATATTACTACCACATAATAAAAAAATAATCACCCGGGTTAGAACGCTCACCGCCAACCTCACTCCCGCGGTTTAATGTCCCTCTCCGGCTCTCCCGCCTCGTCACATCACTGTCCCCCACCCACGTCCCCCTGTCCTCACGGATCAATCCAAGCCCTGTGATCGGTGGATCCCTCCCCCCTCCCCTCCTGTGGGCCTCCCAAAATGTCACACATGCGGCTGTTCCCTGTGGTCAGAGCCGGCAACTTTAATTTTGTTTAATCATAACCGAACATCCCGACTTCGGGTGTTTATTAGTTAAACCGATGAGATTTCTATGTCTGCATCCCTACAAAATATCACATATCTCTGGAATCAGCTTACTGTTTTGTAATACCTGGACCTCATTAAAAAAGATTGCATGCATACACCGGTTGTCAATACCCACTTGTCGTCGATTAATAAATTAATGAGATTTCTAGATAAGTAAGTATATATATATATATTACAAATCGATCTGAAATAGAACGAATAATTGGTATCGAATTGATATGACCGATCTATTATATGTAATCAATATGGTATATATATTTAATATTTTATTTTAAATACAAAAGACTCTATTAAATAAGTTAGTTGAGTGTCTTTATTTATTTGAGATTGATTTTTGGTTCGAAATCACCTATTTTTATGTTTTTTTTATTCTTCTAAATTAATGTCAAAAAAGGATGAAGCACTTGAGATTTGAACCAATGACCTCCTCTTCAATTAAAAAACTCTTTAACTAATTAAGCCATAGATAGATATTTAATATTTCTCATTATAATAATATTTATGAAATAATATAATCTTATTAACACCTAATGATATATTACCGTTTCGTATCGTACCGACAAAAAATTGATATGGTCCATACGAATATATATATATATATATATATATATATATATATATATATATATATATATATATATATATATATATATATATATATATATATACATACGTGTGTGTTTCGTATCATATCGATAAAAAATTGATAAATATTTAATATTTCTTACTATAATAATATTTATTTTAATATATTACCGTTTTGTATCGTATCGATAAAAAAATGATACGGTCGATGCGAATAGCTCTGTAAACTTTGATATACATGTGCGTGTGTTTGGTATCGTATCGATAAAAAAGTGATATGGTCGATACGAACAAACTTTGGTGTCTCTCTCTGTGTGTGTGTGTGTGAGAGAGAGAGAGAGAGAGAGAGAGAGAGAGAGAGAGAGAGAGAGAGAGAGAGAGAGAGAGAGAGAGAGGGTTTGCATTTATGTGTAGGTACAAATTTTAAGGGCATATTAGCTACTATATCTCTGAATCCAATTGCATCAATTGCATTTATACTTCTGTGTAGGTATAAATTTTAAGGGCATATTAGCTACTATATCTCTGAATCCAACTGCATCAACTAAAATTTTAAGGGCATATTAGTTACTATATCTCTGAATCCAACTGCATCAATTGCATTTATACTTCTGTGTAGGTACAAATTTCAAGGGCATATTAGCTACTATATCTCTGAATCCAACTGCATCGACTAAAATTTTAAGGGTGTTTACACAATTTTAATGCTGTACGGCATGCAGAGAATCTCCAAAAATTTTACTCGTGACTGCAAACTGCAAACGAGTCTAGCCGAGCTGGTAATTCATGCCCGGGATCGATTCTGCAACCTCTCCTCTCTCTTTCGAATCCTCCACCAACTTGTCCCCACCCCTGGCCTCTAATTAACCACCGTGTCATTGAGCAAATAAAATAAAGTGAATAAAGCTGCCGAGTTAACTTAAATGGAGTCCACAAACAACGGACAGGATCGGTGCCGCGTGGAGCTGTTCTGGCGGTGGAGCCGTGTCGAGGGTACACCAATCCGGTGGTACGGATGAAAATGACATATGAAAAGGAAGGAAGGGGAGAGAGAGAGAGAGAGATGATCGTGATGATAGGGCCGGGGGAGGCTATGATTAGGCCCCGGCCTAATTAATCCCGGCTTCTGATCAAAGCAATTAGTTTAATAAAAACGAAGGCGTGGGGTTTAGAGACTCGTGACTGGGATGGTGGGTGGCGCTGCTCCTCCGGTGTGCGTCCACACACACACCCCGCAAACACCGGCTTAGCGGCGGCCTGTCGGCGGGGAGGGTCCGGCGGGGGATTCTTTTCCTATTAACCATGTCATGATGAGAGAGCGCAAGCGGGGTGGTGAATTGCAGCTGTGTGATGGACCGGGGTCCTCCGGGCCATGATTGAGACCCCCCATCAGTAGTCCAATCCACCCTGAAGTTGTGTGTCCCCTAAACCATCGTAATCATGGGCGGTATTCTCATCGTCGGGATTGAAAACTATGGTCAGCCACAAACCATATATGGTTTCCTTACATCAAAAATTATATATCTTAACGAAAAATATTTAAGATTTTCTTGTGATGAAAAATATGACGAATCAAAGAATGCGAGATTATATATAAAACTTTTATATCATATCTAGACAAGACGCTTGGTTATATTCCGTCAATTTAAATATTCGTGTGCTAAAAAAGTTACAAATTGTTACGATGGATTTAGTGTGACGTCGACTCTATGTTAAAAATCGAGTCTTTTAGTTTTAATCCCTATGATTTTATAGATTTATGAATTTTGTCCCTCCAACGATGATATTTATTTATAACGCTTTAAAATATCCAGATATTTAGTGAAATGCTCGTTACAAAGTTCATGTATTAAAAATAGGGTTTGCCGACCTGGCCGACCCGGTCTCGACGCGGGACGGACAGTGGTGGAGACAGGGGGGTCAAGGGGGGGCAATTGCCCTCCCTTGATTTGGATAAATTTCTCTCTCTCTCTCTTTGCATTTGCCCCCACCCCTGTTGGGTTTTTTTTGGATCTATTAGATATCTATCGAGGGTGGATATCTAAGTTTTACGATTAAGTTAAAATATCTATTGATGGTGGGTATTTATCACCCACACTCATTGGTTGGTTATTTAACCGTAAATCTGTTGGATTTAGTGCTTTAAAAATTATCAAAGTTTGATTTCCTGTGTTGTTTTGTCCCACATTGGAAGATTGAAAAAGTTTTCATCTTCTTATTAGTTGGGACTCTTTACTACCTTGTGTACTCCTTTGGGGATACTATGGTAGTTGGGCCATCTGAGCCAGTGGGCTCCTTGGGCCTTATTCTATATGGATCAGCCTGAGGGATTTGTAGTTTCTGGCCAAGAGCACAAAGTGTGCAAGTTAACGAAGTCCCTGTATGGGTTAAAACAAGCCCCTAAGCAATGGCATCAAAAATTTGATGATGTTGTTATTTCCAATGGTTTTACCATGTGTGAATCTGATAAATGTCTGTATGTTAAGTTGAATAATGATGCATGTGTTATTTTATGCTTATATGTTGATGACATTCTGATTCTTAGTAGTAGCATCATGTTGATTAATGAAACCAAACATTTCCTTAACAGTAAATTTGACATGAAGGATCTGGGAGAGGCAGTGGTGATTTTAGGACTTAGACTTCTAAAATCACGTGAGGGATATGCAATATCCCAGGCTCATTATGTTGAGAAAGTATTAAGAAGATTTGGTTTTTATGATTCCAAACCAGTTAGTACTCCTTTGGATCCTAGTGTCATTCTTAAGAAGAATAATGGTGATAGTTTTGATCAACTTAGATATTCACAGCTTATTGGTAGTTTGATGTACTTGTCTAACTGCAGTAGACCTGATATTTCCTTTGCTGTGAATAGACTTAGTAGATATACTCAGTGTCCTAACAAAACACATTGGCATGCACTTGAGAGAGTATGTAAGTATTTGAAAGGTACCTTATCACTTGCATTACATTATGAGAGGTTTCCTGCTGTACTAGAGGGGTACAGTGATGCCAGTTGGGTGACAGGAAAGGCCCAAGGTAAGGGAACCACTGGCTTTGTTTTCATGCTTGGTGGAGGGGCAATCGCTTGGAAATCCACCAAACAGACTTTATTAGCTCGATCCACTATGGAATCTGAGCTTATAGCTCTTGAGATGACTGGTAGAGAGGCAGATTGGCTGAAGAACCTAGTGGTTGAGCTACCTCTGCTGAGTAAGCCTATTCCTGCAATCTCTATACATTGTGATAGCCAGGCAGCGATAGCCAAGGCTAAGAGTGAAAAAATAAATGATAAATTAGGTACTCATATAAGACTCAAGTTGAGGTTTGTAAGGGAGTACTTAACCAAATGAATTATTTCCTTGGAATTTGTGAAATCTGCAAGTAATCTTGCTGATCCTTTAACCAAAGGACTTAACAGAAAATTGATTGAAGATACATCGAGGGGGATGGGACTGAAGCCCATTATTTAGACACCGTCAATGGCAACCCAACATATTGATTGGAGATCCCATGAAGTAGGTTCAATGGGAAAACAAATTGAGTGGGTGACTAGTAGAGAGCACATTGTTGGAGACTTGTGTCTCATTGTCCCTCCCTATGATGTAGTGCTCTATCTGGAACGACAAAGGCTGAACTAAATGTTCTTAATGAATCCAAAGGCCATAGTGGCAAGGTGTAGATACGTTTCAGTGCACCTTGGAGGATTCACCTATGTGAGTGTGGTTGTGTGGCCGCAACCTATGAGATGCTTGGGCTATCTCTAGAGCGCTCATGAAACAAGATACAAAGCACATGGCCAGAATGTGCTGCCCCGTGAGAACACCACTATCGACCAATACTGTGTGTGATGCATGGAACTTTCTGCATAAAGGTTTGAGTTCAAGACGAAGTTCACTTGGACCTGTGGAGAGAGGGAAGTGTTTCACTAAGTGAAGGTTCAAGTCGGAAGACACCTTCCCTTATGCATAGTGTTTCACTTCGAGTACTTGTATTTCCATATCTCAAACTTTGAAAAAATTTTTTTGTGGTGGGCGAATGTTGGATTTAGTGCTTTAAAAATTATCAAAGTTTGATTTCCTGTGTTGTTTTGTCCCACATTGGAAGATTGAAAAAGTTTTCATCTTCTTATTAGTTGGGACTCTTTACTACCTTGTGTACTCCTTTGGGGATACTATGGTAGTTGGGCCATCTGAGCCAATGGGCTCCTTGGGCCTTATTCTATATCACACACGCGCGTGTATTGCCTTGCCTTGCCGATGCCGTGTCGTGCGTGCGTGTGTATTATATTCGACCTTTATTTTATTTTATTATTTAACCGTTTGACCGAGCGTCTCTTGGGTTTCCTCCGCGTCTCCTCGGATTCTCTCCCGAACGGGAGTGTCGGTTTGTTCGTGTGTTTGACCGTTTTAGACTCTGGTTGGGAGTCTATTTAGGGAGGCAGTTCTCCCGAGGGTTGAATATGCAGCGAACTGTTCTTCCTCACGTTTCTTCTCCTCTCTGTCATTTTTTCTCTCCTGCAAGTTCTCGAAGTGGTCACAGTGGTGTTCGCCCCGGCGTCGCAACTTGGAGTGCACCTTTGTGCCGCCATCGTTTGGGTCGTCGTATCTTGGGGGAAGTTTCGCTGTGGAGCCTATTGCACCGTGTAGGGGCGAAACGACTCTAAAGAAAGCGACATCGCGCTTCGACCCGAGTTTGATCTTTCTAAACTTCATTCCATATTCTTTCTGTTGATCCGCCTGATAGAGAAATCCCTCGATCGTGCATCCGTGAAGAAATTATTTTCCAACATTTAGAGTCGTTTCTCTCTATCATACGAGTTTCATGATGGCCCCGGAGATTGTTGCCCGTCCTGAAAAGTTTTCTGGTCATTTCTTTAAGCGTTGGCAACAGAAGATGCGTTACTGGCTTACCTCTCTGGCCTTGTTTTCTGTAATCGAATCTAATCCTCCTGCAGAGGATGAGAATGAACCTGCTAGGTCTGTGGATTTAGCTAAGTTTAAAGAAAAGGACTATTTATGCACTGGTAGTATATTGTCGTGCCTTTCTGATAAGCTCTATGACATTTATTGTTCTGCAAAATCCGCTAGAGAGCTTTGGAACTCTTTAGAGAAGAAATATGGTTCTGAGGGCACCGGTCTAGATAAAATCATCGTAGCTAATTATTTTGATTACAAAATGGTAGAGGGAACCTCCATTGTTGATCAAGCCCATGAGATCCAATCCCTTGTTTTGGACATCCAACGTTGTGGGATGGCCATTGATGAGAAGTTTCAGGTGTGTGCACTAATTACCAAACTTCCAACATCCTGGAATGATTTTTCTCTATCTCTTCAACACAAACGAGATGAGATGAATGTTGAGCAATTGATCTCTGCCATTCAAGTTGAAGAGAGGAACAGGGATAGGAATAAGGCTAGGATCCCTCCTCCTCCTCCTCCCTCTGACCCTGAATTCCAGTCCAAAGCTAATCTTGTTGAAAAATCCAAGTCTCATACTTCCACTTCCTATAAACCCCACCAGAAATTCAACAAATTTAAAGGGAAGAAAAAGATTCAGAAGGACTCGGAAAATATTACTTGCTATGTCTGTGGGAGACCCGGTCACAAAGCCTACAGATGCTTTGATAGAAAGGACAAGAACAACAAGAACAAGAAGAAGAAACCCACTGCTACTGAACCTGCTGTCAACATGTTGACAGTTGGATCCACCTCACAGGAGAGGTTTGTCTCTTATAATCCTGAAATCCATGTGGCAAGTCTTCCAACTGAATGGTTGGTAGACACAGGTGCAAATGTCCATGTCTGCTCTGATAGAAGCTTGTTCTCTTCTTACCAGGGCACCGGTGCCAGGAGCGTGACAATGGGCAATTCCACTGCTGCACGAATAGTAGGAGAGGGACGCATTGACTTGAAGCTCACTTCAGGGAAAATGTTAAACCTCTATGGAGTGCAGCATGTGCCGGATATTAGGAGGAACTTGATTAGTGGATGTTTGTTAGTCCAGCAGGGTTTTAGACTTATTTTTGAATCCAACAAATTTGTAATTACCAGAAATGGAAACTTTGTAGGAAAAGGTTATTTGTGTGATAGATTATTTGTTCTTAATGTACTTGGTTCTAGTTGTTCAAATAAAAGTTCCTCCTCTGTTGCTTTTCATATTGAATCATGTGATGTTTGGCATGCGAGACTTGGTCATGTTAATGTGAATGTCATGAAAAGGATGATGCACTTAAACTTGATTCCGAAGTTTGATGTTAAGAATAAAGATAAATGCCAAATTTGTGTTCAAGCGAAGCAACCTAGGAAGCCTTTTAAATCTATTGAAAGGGACACCTCGGTGTTGGAGTTAGTACACTCCGATGTTTGTGAAGGGACTGGTTCCCTAACCAGAGGTGGGAAAAGATATTTTATCACTTTTATTGATGATGCTTCTAGATTTTGTTTGTTGTATTTGATAAGTACTAAAGATGAAGCTCTTGATAAATTCATGACTTATAAATCTCTTGCTGAAAAACAAACAGATATGGTTCTTAAGAGGCTTAGATCTGATAGAGGAGGTGAATATACCTCTAATGTATTGCATGATTTTTGTGATAAGAATGGCATTATTCATGAATTAACGGCTCCTTACTCTCCTGAATCTAATGGGGTTGCTGAGAGGAAAAATAGGACTTTGTTGGACATGGTGAATTCCATGTTGTGCAGCTCAGGTTTACCTGAGAGTATGTGGGGAGAGGCTTTGCTCTCTGCGTGTTATGTCCTAAATTGTGTTCCTCATAAATCAAAAGATAAATCACCATTTGAATTGTGGTTTAAAAGGAAGCCGAATTATAAATTTTTGAAGGTTTGGGGCTGTTTGGCTAAAATTAAAATTCCTGAAAATAAGAAAAGAAAAATTGGCCCCAAAACTGTTGATGGTGTATTCATTGGTTATGCAGAGTATAGTTCTGCATATAGATTCTTAATTATTAAGTCTGAAATTTCTGCTATTTCTGAAAACACTATATGTGAATTTGGTGATGCTGTTTTCTTTGAGAATATCTTTCCTTTCAAATCAAACTTGCATGTTGAAGTAGAATCTTCCTCTTCTATTCCTTCTTCTAGTGGCTCAAAAGTTATTGAATCTCAACCTGATGATATAGAGCCCAGAAGAAGTAAAAGAATAAGGATCGAAAAATCTTTTGGTGATGACTATATATCTTATTTGATTGAAGATGATCCATTAACTTTTAATGATGCTATGAAATCTAATGATTCTACTTTTTGGAAAGAAGCTGTTAAAAGTGAAATAGATTCCATAATATGTAATCAGACATGGGAATTGGTTGATCTTCCTCCCGGAAGTAAAACTATTGGATGTAAATGGATTTTCAAAAAGAAAATAAAACCCGATGGCTCTATTGACAAATATAAAGCTAGACTTGTTGCTAAGGGGTATAGGCAGAAAGAGGGAATAGATTTCTTTGATACCTATTCTCCTGTGGCTAGGATGACCACAATCCGTGTGCTTATTGCAATGGCGTCCATATATGATTTAAAGGTCCATCAAATGGATGTCAAGACTGCATTCTTAAATGGGGAACTTGAAGAAGAAATCTATATGGATCAGCCTGAGGGATTTGTAGTTTCTGGCCAAGAGCACAAAGTGTGCAAGTTAACGAAGTCCATGTATGGGTTAAAACAAGCCCCTAAGCAATGGCATCAAAAATTTGATGATGTTGTTATTTCCAATGGTTTTACCATGTGTGAATCTGATAAATGTCTGTATGTTAAGTTGAATAATGATGCATGTGTTATTTTATGCTTATATGTTGATGACATTCTGATTCTTAGTAGTAGCATCATGTTGATTAATGAAACCAAATATTTCCTTAACAGTAAATTTGACATGAAGGATCTGGGAGAGGCAGAGGTGATTTTAGGACTTAGACTTCTAAAATCACGTGAGGGATATGCAATATCCCAGGCTCATTATGTTGAGAAAGTATTAAGAAGATTTGGTTTTTATGATTCCAAACCAGTTAGTACTCCTTTGGATCCTAGTGTCATTCTTAAGAAGAATAATGGTGATAGTTTTGATCAACTTAGATATTCACAGCTTATTGGTAGTTTGATGTACTTGTCTAACTGCAGTAGACCTGATATTTCCTTTGCTGTGAATAGACTTAGTAGATATACTCAGTGTCCTAACAAAACACATTGGCATGCACTTGAGAGAGTATGTAAGTATTTGAAAGGTACCTTATCACTTGCATTACATTATGAGAGGTTTCCTGCTGTACTAGAGGGGTACAGTGATGCCAGTTGGGTGACAGGAAAGGCCCAAGGTAAGGGCACCACTGGCTTTGTTTTCATGCTTGGTGGAGGGGCAATCGCTTGGAAATCCACCAAACAGACTTTATTAGCTCGATCCACTATGGAATCTGAGCTTATAGCTCTTGAGATGACTGGTAGAGAGGCAGATTGGCTGAAGAACCTAGTGGTTGAGCTACCTCTGCTGAGTAAGCCTATTCCTGCAATCTCTATACATTGTGATAGCCAGGCAGCGATAGCCAAGGCTAAGAGTGAAAAAATAAATGATAAATTAGGTACTCATATAAGACTCAAGTTGAGGTTTGTAAGGGAGTACTTAACCAAAGGAATTATTTCCTTGGAATTTGTGAAATCTGCAAGTAATCTTGCTGATCCTTTAACCAAAGGACTTAACAGAAAATTGATTGAAGATACATCGAGGGGGATGGGACTGAAGCCCATTATTTAGACACCGTCAATGGCAACCCAACCTATTGATTGGAGATCCCATGAAGTAGGTTCAATGGGAAAACAAATTGAGTGGGTGACTAGTAGAGAGCACATTGTTGGAGACTTGTGTCTCATTGTCCCTCCCTATGATGTAGTGCTCTATCTGGAACGACAAAGGCTGAACTAAATGTTCTTAATGAATCCAAAGGCCATAGTGGCAAGGTGTAGATACGTTTCAGTGCACCTTGGAGGATTCACCTATGTGAGTGTGGTTGTGTGGCCGCAACCTATGAGATGCTTGGGCTATCTCTAGAGCGCTCATGAAACAAGATACAAAGCACATGGCCAGAATGTGCTGCCCCGTGAGAACACCACTATCGACCAATACTGTGTGTGATGCATGGAACTTTCTGCATAAAGGTTTGAGTTCAAGACGAAGTTCACTTGGACCTGTGGAGAGAGGGAAGTGTTTCACTAAGTGAAGGTTCAAGTCGGAAGACACCTTCCCTTATGCATAGTGTTTCACTTCGAGTACTTGTATTTCCATATCTCAAACTTTGAAAAAAAATTTTTGTGGTGGGCGAATGTTGGATTTAGTGCTTTAAAAATTATCAAAGTTTGATTTCATGTGTTGTTTTGTCCCACATTGGAAGATTGAAAAAGTTTTCATCTTCTTATTAGTTGGGACTCTTTACTACCTTGTGTACTCCTTTGGGGATACTATGGTAGTTGGGCCATCTGAGCCAGTGGGCTCCTTGGGCCTTATTCTATATCACACACGCGCGTGTATTGCCTTGCCTTGCCGATGCCGTGTCGTGCGTGCGTGTGTATTATATTCGACCTTTATTTTATTTTATTATTTAACCGTTTGACCGAGCGTCTCTTGGGTTTCCTCCGCGTCTCCTCGGATTCTCTCCCGAACGGGAGTGTCGGTTTGTTCGTGTGTTTGACCGTTTTAGACTCTGGTTGGGAGTCTATTTAGGGAGGCAGTTCTCCCGAGGGTTGAATATGCAGCGAACTGTTCTTCCTCACGTTTCTTCTCCTCTCTGTCATTTTTTCTCTCCTGCAAGTTCTCGAAGTGGTCACAGTGGTGTTCGCCCCGGCGTCGCAACTTGGAGTGCACCTTTGTGCCGCCATCGTTTGGGTCGTCGTATCTTGGGGGAAGTTTCGCTGTGGAGCCTATTGCACCGTGTAGGGGCGAAACGACTCTAAAGAAAGCGACATCGCGCTTCGACCCGAGTTTGATCTTTCTAAACTTCATTCCATATTCTTTCTGTTGATCCGCCTGATAGAGAAATCCCTCGATCGTGCATCCGTGAAGAAATTATTTTCCAACAAAATCGACGATGGAGATTTTCTTTTGTAAGATAGAAACCTAAAAGAGACAAAGAGGATAAAAGCAGTACAGTAGAACCGTAAAAAGGTATTGCGGCTGCCGGATGAGAAACTGTGTCTGTAGCTATGTAGGGTTATTTTTTGATGGTTGAGCATAAATAAAACAAGGTTATCGGGCTGTGCACAGGGTTGATTTGCAGACTTGTAGAAGGTCTCTCCGATCCGCACGTCTGCCCCCCCCCCCCCCCACACCTCACTCCTCTAACGAGTTTCTATGTCAATACGGTGAGTTTTCTCCCTTGCTCAGTTCTCCTGTTATCTCTTTGGTGACTTTTGTTGGAATCGTAGGGTTTTACCATGGGATTTTACGTGAAGAAGACATTTCATTCAGGACTTTGATTTTATCTTTCTTTTTAATTTTTATTTCGTGTATTTTCAATCACGGGGATTTTGCATGTCTCAATAGCTTAACCTGGTTCTCCCTCTCAGTTATTCCTATTTGTGATTCATTATCTCAAGTATATAATACAAAGCCAGCTCCCACTCGTCGGAAATACTGTACCTGATTTTGAAACTGAAGTAATTTTTGTAGTGATCAATGGATGAATGATAATTTTGTGACATATATTGAGAAGGAGGCATTCGAGAGTATTGACAATAAGATAATAATGTAACGCTTTCAGAATATGAAGATCCGTCGTGAGCAACTCACTTGTAAAATATCTTCTATTTAAATGAAAATAAATAATTTTTATTATATTAATTATATTTTGCCCCCCCTTTTAAATATTTCTGACTCCGCCACTGGGGATGGGTCGGGTCGACTGGGTCGCACAGTGACCCGGTCCGCTCTCTCGGGCCCTCGCCGCGTGATTTTTTAATTTTTTAAAAATTTTAATAAAATTTTATTTAAAGATTAAATATTATATATATTTAAAAATATTAGAAAGTAGAGTTTTTTATGATAATAGATCCATACTAACTTTAACATAATTAATTATAAAAAAATAACTTATTACACCGCTTAATTAAACATCTTATTATATATAATACATTAAAAATTCACTTAAATTACTTAATATGTTAAAGTAAACAGTGACATAATAATGACATTCATTCATGAAGTATAAAATACAAAGAGTCACTCATCCTCCTCATCTGTGAAGCCCGAATCGTAAAACTCACTAATCCTCATCATTAGTGAAGCTCGAATCCCAAAACTCATCATCAGATACATGAGACTGATCACCCGTATAATCTAACTCTATCCCAGTGGGTGGAGGTACATGTGGGTGGGATTGAAAATATGTAACCATCAGCACAAATGATGGGTCATGTGCAGCGGTGGATGGTACATGAAAATCTCTAAAAAAAATCTTCACTACATCTATACATTCAACTCTATCATGTGCTAATGGTGCGACTGGTGCTGGTGCTAGTACTGGTGCTGCTCGAACTCTGGACGTGGAGGAAGATCCTGCCCCGCCCGGTGCTCGTGGTGGGAGTACCCGGGACGTAGAAGAAGATGCCTTGGGTGTGCTACGAGAACCATATCTCTCCTGTAACTGTGTCCGAAAGGAATGTCGGACATGTCCCGGAACTCGGTCGTATGCACGAACATCGCGTCCCACTCCTGCAAGATGCTCCGCAAATCTGTGTATGCCGGTGAAGCGATGTTCGCAGTATCTACAGTGCACATGTCCATCACCCTCAACAGAGTATCCATGCTCCTACGCAGGGTGACGTCGTCCGTCCATGATAAGACCTGCAAATGATGTAAAAATTTACACTAGTAATTCAATGATAAGTACAAAACTCAAGATATGAAGAAATTTATAATTAATTATTAGTTAGTTATAAATTTAACCAAATGATACATACTTATTAAGAGTATGGACCCAAACTGGGCCAGTGCCCATCTCCAAATAATCTGACATTAAATGTGACTCGCAGATAGGACAGATAGTCTTCATAGCGCATTGAACATGCATAGTTCTCCCAGTACATGCGTACGTAGTATTCATACAGCTGCGAACCTTGTGCGTACATGACCTCTACTGGCTCAGCTGCGGCATAAGGATATGGATACGATGGGAAAAATGAACTACTACTATCTGAGTCGGCATGATACATCGGCTGCAGCGGCCATGACCTTCCATACGAGCTTCCAGATCCCTGAGAGTCATGTGTGCTCATCCTCTCAAAATCAGACAACATGCCTTGATAGCTGCTACTGTCTGCAACCGAACTTCCATAGTAGGGATCCCAATGATCAGCTGCCCGTCTCATCCCTGGCGGTGGAGCACCGTGGTCCTCATCTTGCATGGTATGTGTGAAGTGCTGCTCCTCTGTCCATGCGGCATGTTCACGGCCCCCACGACCTCTACTATGACCACTGTTGTACTCTCTGCCACCAGCACTAGTATCCTCACGACGACTCCGTTGACCACCTTGAGAACCGCCACCTCCATGGGATGAAGATCCTGTCGGTGTAGTATCATCATCGGAGTCATGACTCCCACTGATGCGGGGCTCAACAGAGGGCTCGGGTGTGTCGTCATCTACATTGGGATCCAATGTCTCCATGTCTACAATATCTATCGGATTTAGTGGTGGTTCCTTGTCCTTCTTGTTTCTGAATAATGTGGTCCATGATGATTTTTTCGTTTGTGGACCAAGGGGTGACTTAATTGCTGCATGTTGTGTTCCTCTAGATGTCTGAGAAGCAGAAGCCTTGTTAGATAAGTATTCAATATACTTTCTACTGTGTAAGTCTGTACGTATACCTGAGACGACTGACTAGGTGCCTTTAATGTTGAGCGTCGTGGCGCAGCAGATTGAGATGGTTGTTTCGATGCTATCGAAGACTACACAATTGAAAGAATAATATATTCAATTACCAATAAAATACAACATATAAATGTAGAAATGACAATATAATTTTACCTCTCTAAGAGAGGAACTCCCCCTAGCCTCTCTTGAAGTGGATAACATTCTGGGTTCCGCAGATATTGAATGCCACGGTGCAGCAACCCGGGACCATTGTTCTCCCGCAATGTTATCATTTGTCGGACCCACCTGTAATGTATTTCTTACATCATCGTACATCAATATATAACTACGATATCTAATCAAATATGCGATTCAATTTTCATATATTAATTCACCTGAGATGGCGGTGGACGCTCAATTGATAAAGGTTGCATCAATCGCTCCCATGTTGTATCATCGTACGCATACGATGTGTCTCCACCCCCAATGACGAGGTCTTCATCCAAATTTACTTCCTCGTCACGTCACGTTGCTGACTCGTCACCACCCAACTGCACGTGGATGTCATCTCCCTCCCCCAATGTCTCTTGTACAGCTGATGCGAGAAAAGTATTAGGCCGCGGTGTCTCGCCTGGTTCTTCAGCCTCCTCGTCCAGTTCTGCCTCACCACGCTCGGTTGTGGCTCTTGCAACCCATGCTACCATAGGGTCACCATCGTCTCGCAAGTACACAGCATCCGTTGGGTCGTAATCTCCCTCTCCTCTTCTTGTATCCATTTGCACATGCCGGACCTTTAGCCTCATGTTGTAATGAACATACACCATTTTATCTAGCCTGCGGTGTGTCAGCCTAATCCTCAACTTAGTATGTAAGAAGGAGAACGTCGATCAATTCCGCTCACACCCACTCGACGAGGATGTTTGCGATAGAACTCTCATTGCGATCTTCCTTAATACAGGTGCACTTATGCTGTAATTTAGCCACCACTCAGCTATGTTTAAGACAGATCACATATAATATAATAATTAGATGTAAAAATTACTTCTCGAGATATATAAGGTACATTGTGAAGACACATTACCTGAGTCGAGTCTGTCACGACTGGCCACGGCATTAGGTGTCGCAAATGAACCAATTGTCTCTCTAAATATTTTCATAAGCATTATCGAAAAATAGTAAGTGTATATTTCATTTCATATTCTCAGTGGTAAAATATCCAAGTATACCTCATTCAACCCATCAGCAGTATCTGTTGGGGTGAAAGACAATCGGTCTACAACAATGTTGACCGATTCTATTAAAGTATCATCATAAGTAAGGCCCCGAGCATATTGGAAGGCCGGATGTAGATAGTACGCTGCAATCGCAAGACAATGAATTGCATATTAGTATCAGCTGAAGATCACAGCTCATTTATTGGACGAGAATGTAAGTGTTTACCTGTCATGTGAAGATCGCGGCTCATTTGTCTGTCCCATCTGTCCTCCACAATCTCTAGGATGGTGGGTCCATATTTTTTGGACGTTGCAAGGGTCTTCCGCTTGGCAGCTTCAATTTTAATATACACCAACCCCATGGTTGGTACTCTATCCACATCCACACATCGTAGTACCTCATACAGTGGCTCTATCAATGACACTAATACCTTCACTCTATCCCAAAAGATCGAGGTGTTGACAATCCCCTCGACCTCCGCCCCTTCATGTGAAGCAGCAAAAGAGGAACTCAGACAGGTCTCACCTCTAAACATTTGCTTCAACCCATCCTTGTGCTTTAGTAGGCTCTGCAATGCGATGTAATTTGTGGCAAATCGTGTGATGCCAGACCTCAACAGTTCGCCGCCACAATGCTCCCTCATCCATGCCAATACAAGTGTGTGGTTGTAGATATATTTCGTGATTTTGTGTGCCACCTCGATCACCGATTTGACCATACGAAGCTGCCCAATCTCCTTCAGCATCAGATCTACACAATGTGCTGCACAGGGGGTCCAGAAAATGTGCCGTCTGCTCCTCATTAGCTCCTCCACAGCCTTCTTATAATTCGACCCATTGTCAGTCACCACTTGCACAATGTACTCCTCTCCAATCTCAGTTACCACTTGTTCCATCAATGACAAAATATATTGGTAACTGTGAATTTGACCAGACGCATCCACTGATTTGTGAAAGAAAACATTGCTATCACAATAAATAAAGAAGTTGATCAGGCTAGATTTTGTGGTACCTGACCATCCATCACACATCAGTGTGACTCCGTACTTTGTCCATTTCTGCTTGAATGAGTCAATGTAACTCTTGATCTCAGCAACTTGTTCATCAAGATATACGCCTGCCAATTCTCTCGTTGTAGGTGGCTGCACGTGTAACCCAAGGATATGTGCTTCTTGAAACATTGGCTTGTAATAAGGGCTGTTTGCTGCGTTGAAAGGCAGACCCGCGTGGTGTCACCATTTTGCAATGACCTGACCAAGTTTCCATTTAGGCCCCTTCTGGCCATATGCATCGTCCATCTTTGTTTGCTTGCCATGCTCTCGGGATAGTGCACCGGGCTCTACATCTTCAATGTTGATCGATTGTGTCCTTTTTCTTTGTGAACCCGAGTCACCAGTCAAGAAACTCCTTATGCCACGTGGTTCTCGAGTCGTAGATGAACCACCACTCCCTGATGCTCCGGTCCTTGCCGCCTCGCGACTCCGGACTCTCGTCTCCTCGGGTTGCATCGCCTCTTCCCTGCTCTGACGTACTGCCTCACGAAACTCGGCTTCGTATGGATCATTCACCGTGGCATACACATTAGCATGCTCAGTATGTGCTTGTTGGTCTTCGTCACTGGGTGTCCATGCACATTCCTCCTCGTCGCTGCCGCTTGGTCTTCCGCTCACTGCCGCTTGATCTCTTTTCTTCTTTTTTTTCTTTTGTTGCATCTCAGCTCTCTTCTCCCGCAGGTGTCTGGCCATTACAAATTTTACATCTCTAGGCATATGGGAACACCCAGCAACCTCAGAGAACCTCGCACCGGCTCCTCATGCCAAGTGCTTCTTCAACCAAGAGACACCTCCTCCCCGGTGTTCTATTTTACAATAGTTGCATCGTCAACACCTACATTTTCCATTCAACATAACTCCGTGTGACCATCCAATGTCATTTGGTCGTTCCTTAGGAGCCATAGAATACTTAACTGTATCTCCTAAATTTAAGAAATATAAATTATAAATCCCACTAAATTTTAGAAATACAAAATATAAATTAAAAATATCTTAATTTCATTCTAAATTATTTTTTACGTCTACAACTAACAATGAAAATAATATCATTATTTCTACAACATGCAAGACTTAATTCAATATTTAATACATCTCAATTAAATCTACATTTTATGTTACAAATATAATTTAGTCCATAATAAGATCAATTATTTCTACAACATGCATATAAGACTAATTTTTTGTTTAATACATTTTTTGTAAAATATTTGATCACTATAATATTTATCACTAATTATATATTTAAATTATAAACATCTCTATTTAAATTACATTATACATCTAAATTAACTTTAAAATTAGTTGTAAAATATTCATCACTAAATTTATATTTAAGTTAAATACATGTCTACTTAAATTACATTGTACATCTAAATTAACTTTAAAATTATTTATAAAATAAGTATCAATAAATTTATATTTAAATTCAACACATCTCTAATTAATTTAAAATATACATACAAATTAAATTTAGTTTTTTGTAAAATATTTAACACTACATATATATTTAAATTTAAAATATCTCTTTTATTCTTAAAAATAAAGTATTACATTATTTTACGTCTACAACTAATAATGTAAAAAATAATATCATTAATTCTACAACATGTAAGACTAAATTTTAAATTTAATACATCTCAATTAAATCTAATAATTAAACATGAATTAAAAAAACCTCTCAAAAATAAATTTATTTCTACGACATGAATTAAACAATATTTATATTATTTCTACAACATGAATTATACAAAACATAAAAAAATTTAGAGATACAACATGAATTAAACAAAAATTATATTATTTATACAACATGAAATAAACAATACAACAATAATAAATTTAAATGATCTAACTGATTTTATTATTATAATTCTTAAACTAAAAAAATATCAATTGATTTAATTTAATTATTAAACTAAATTTTTTTATTCTCTCTCTCCCCACCCCACCCCCACCGTCCCCCTCCCCCACCCCCACTGCCGCTCCTGGCCGCCCCAGCCCCACCGCCCAGCGCCACCGTCCCCCTCCCGCACCCCCACCCCCACCGTCCCCCTCCCCCACCCCCACTGGCGCTCCTGGCCGCCCCAGCCCCACCGCCCATCGTCCCCCCCACCACCGGCCCTGGTCGGCCCTGCCCCACCCCCACCGTCCCCCTGCCCCACCCCCACTGGCGCTCCTGGCCGCCCCAACCCCACCGCCCACCGTCCCCCCGCCACCGGCCCTGGCTGGCCCTGCCCCACCCCCACCGTCCCCCGCCGCCGCCCCTGGCCCAACCCCACCGTCCCCCACCGCCCCACCCCCACCGTCCCCCCCCCCCACCCTCCAGCAGCGCCTTCAACGTCCCCCCGGCGCCCCTGCCCCGCCGTCCCCCACCGGCCTCCACCCCCCCCCCCTCCACCATCTTCTCCAACCGTCACCCACTGCCCCTTCGGGCTCCCACCGGCCAGATCTGGCCGGTGACCGGCCATATCTGACCAGTGGGAGCACGACGAGGCCGGTGGGGGACGGTCCCCCCCTCATCCACCACCTCCTCCGCCAGCCCTCCCACGCGCAGCCCCACCTCTGCCCGCCCCCCTCCGGCCGCTCTGTTATTTAAAAAAAAATTCAAAGGAAGACGACTTACCTCTGACAGCCGTCCACCGGTGTTCGCCGCTCACCGTCGTCCGGGACCTCCACCGTCGAGCTAGGCATGCCTTGAAGACGCCTCCCACAGGTCTATTAAATGGACGGACCGGCACGAGCGGGCCGTCCCGCACGTACCAGCCCGTCCCGTCCACGGATCGGTCTGGTACGTGGCGGGACGGACGGGTCGATGCTGGCCAGTCCGACCCGGCCACGACCCACGCCCCGCCCGACCCACTGGGCGCCTGGGACGGGGCGGGTCGGGCCGACCCGGCCCGATCCGTCAAACCCTAAAAGAAGCAGGTTTTTTTTCGTACATAACTCCCTGAACAATCATTTGTATATGTGAAAAAACCTATGAATAATGAATATATGTAAATAACCCCCTATATATATGTTCACACCACATGTCAAAGGTCAATAACCCCCCCCCCTCCCCCCCCCCCCCCCCCCCCCGCGATTTTGCAGAAGCTGCAGGGGGTTACATACATGTATCATGCTCATCTAAGGGCCTCTTAACGTACATTCATTGAGTTAGAATATTCTCGCGCACATGGTAAACGGGATAGAATATAATGTGTTTATAATAATGAAATCCTCTCCGCTCTATATTTTAAGATTCTGAGTTAGGTGACTTAATCTAATAAATTATAATATAATATCATAGCACCATGTTCCTTCACACCCTGTTGTCATGGATTCCACAACACTTCTTCCTCCGCTAACAATTCATCTGTCACCCTCTCTTCTTCCACCAACCCATCTACAATCCCGGTTTCCATTCCCATTCACCGTATACTCACCGTCAAACTCACCCCTCACAACGACCTCCTGTGTCAAACTCAATCTCTTCCGGTCCTCCATACAAATCGTCTTCCTGAACTTACAGATGGGTCTGAACCTTGCCCCCCCCCCCCCGCCACCATCCAATCCCTTGAACATCCACCCATTCCAAACCTTGCCCATGAGTCTTGGATGATGCGAGACCAACTCTTTCTTAGTTGGTTCCTTGCATCTCTCACAAAAGAAGTCCCACCCCACATTGTCAGCCTCTCTACGCCTGCTGAAGTATGGGATGCTCTACACCAAAAGCATTTGGTTTGCCATCGCATACCCGCTTGGTTTAGCTTCACATGCAACTCCAAGGTGTGAAGAAGGATAACTAGACAATCTCTCGCTTCCTCCATAAAGCCAAAGCTCTTGCCGATGAGTTAGCTGCTGCTGGTCGAGCCCTTCCACCTAAGGAGTTCAATGCGATCATCTTTTGCAACCTGGGTGGCGACTATTCTACTACGGTGGAGGCTATCTCTATTCGCACGGAACTAGTATCTTTTCTTGAAATGCAGTCTCCTACTCAGTGCCGAGATTTGCATCTCCAAATCTCAACCTCCACCAATTGAGACCACTCTTCCTGGTGCTAATCTATCTCGGGCAGCTATTTGCAGACAAGGCCATTCTTCTCTCCCTCGTGCTGCTACTCGTCCCTCTCAAACATCCTCCTCTAATTATAGTAGACGCCCTCCTATAAGATGCCAGATTTGCAAGTTCCTCGGACACTCGACTAAACGGTGTCATGATCACTATGATGGTGCTACTACCTCGCATCCCTCTCCAAGGGCTCACATTTCTCAGCTCCCAGTGATAGCAAAAGTGTGGTACCCCGACACATTATCCAAGTACGATATTCAGATTATCCCTACTTTTAACAAATTTAACAATAGTGTTTTTTAAGTTCTCAACCTCAATTTTTAAAGAAGAGATTTTGTCATGAAGTCAAGATATTTCAAGGTTTAGAGTTTCAAGTTTAACTTTTAAGATGACATTTTTATTTTTTATTTTTTATTTTTTCCTTTACAGTCAAGTCATCATGAGCATTAAGTAAATCTTTCCTCAAAATTTTATTTTCAAATTTTAGTTTATTATACCTAGAGTATACTTCATCGAAGACATATTGTAATTTTTCAAAAGAAATGAGACAAATTTCAAAATTTATCTTTTCTTCGTCATCTTGTGCCATAAAATAAATATTTGCAATAACATCACTCTACTCATCATTGAAAGATGAGGAATCCTTTTCACTCCAAGCAACGACCGTCGTTTTTTTCTTCTTCATGTGTTATTTTCCCTTTTTGTCTTTATTTTTTAACTCTGAACACTCAATTCTCGTGTGACCAACTATCTTACATTCATAGCATAAGATCTTAACTTCATTAGATATCTCCCCCTAATTAGGGGATACTTTCTTGTAGTTCCTTAAGTCATGAACTTTATTCTTGCATATGAACTTCCTCACATGTCATGCAATCATATTGATCTCATCTTCTTCCTTCTTGTCTTATTCACTTTTATCACTTGAGCTAGAGGAAGATGACACAACCTTGAGCATTATAGATTTCTTCTTTTTGGGTTCATCATTTTGCAGTCTTAAGATGTTAATTTCAATTCATATGTCATGGGTGATCACATTAACTCATCTAAAGATAGAGTAGATAAATTCTTGGCCTCTTCAATGGTCATGACTTTAGGACTCCATGAAGCATGAAGTGCTCGTAGAATCTTCCTCACTAAGTCTGCATTTGAATAGATCTTATCAAGTGATTACAGGCCATTCACAATATCTCCGAACCTAGTGAACATCTCACTGATTGACTCTTCATTTTGAAGAGTTCATACTTATGCATGAGAATGTTGATTTTCATCTCCTTAACTTGAGATGCTCCTTCATATGTAACATGCAGCTTATCTCAAATTTCTTTAACAAAGTTACACGTAAAAATTCTATTGTATTCATTGGCATCAAGTGCACAATACAAAATATTTATAGCTTTAGCTTTCAAAGAAAATTTTCAAAAATCCTCATATTTCCACTCCTCTTCTTTCACTTTAAGCACATTTGGTCCTTTCTTAATCACCCTCCACATTTCATAATCTATTACTAGCACGAAAATTCTCATGCAATTTTTCCAATAACTATAATTAGATCTATTGGACAATAAAGGTTGAGGAGGGTAAAATCAGCTCAGCCTATATAAGGCCCAACTCCACCAGGCCCATTCGGGCCCACGATCTACTACGCGCCCAAGGGCCCCTGACAACCACAGCCCCAAACGACCCACAACAATTGAGCCTCGGATTCGCCAGTGCAAGAAGGGCTTCGACCCAGGCGCAACGGCCGCCGGATGACTCTCCGGCGACCGAACGTTGCCTCCCACGACATCGGCCTTGACTCCACTAAGGGCGAGCACGCCCCATGGGCGCCGTAAGACTCGCCAGAGGACCGTTCGACTCCGGAAGAACATGTCCTCAACGGGAAACTCCTCACGATCGCGGGAGAAGTTACTCCACGACTTATGCCTTTCAATTCTCTGCTAAGGGACTGGCCCTTTTTTTTTGTAAACCCAGTCATCTAATGGGGACGAAGGGAGAGTGCACCCCCATTCCAGAGGAAGAGAATGTTCTCACTCCACCTACCGGCCATTAGATGCTTATTTTATTGCTATTTCAGAACAAATTACATCATCAAAGAAATGAAGCACCCGCGGGATTAGCCATGGATCTCTATTAGGCGGTTAAGTCTTCACCAAGAGAACCTGCTCTGATACCAATTGAAAGAAAACACAGACCAAATAATCCAACCTCTCTCTCTCTCTGTCTCTGTATCACTCTCTTTCTCCCCCTCTTGTGACTCTCTCTCTCTCTCTATGTGTGTGCGCGTGCGCGCGTGTGCATCCCTATATGATTGCACCGGAGGGGAGACCCCCTTCCCCGCCGCACACCCACACCTCTCTCTCTCTCTCTCTCTCTACCTATGTATCCGCCTACGTGGGAGGGGGTGAATGGACGCCCTAACCAGGGGTAAGTTAGAGATTTCCACCCCTCTCACTCACTTTGGGTTAGTCAATGTAAATTAATGTAAATGGCCATTGATGGTAGGGGCATAACAATGAGTTGTTTGAGAATTTGGGGTATACATGTACATTCCATAAAAGTGGGGATATAGTGATAATGCGGGCTTTTTTAGGGGTATATAGGTAATTTTCGCATTATAATAAGAAGATTGTTAAAAAAAGACAATTTCACAAATAAACTTACAAGATGGAATTTTTTACAAAAAAAGCCTTCACTATAAATAGAAGTATCTATAAATTAATCTGAAATCCCCCTTCAAAGTGAAAAGATTTTTCATTAATCGTTTTAGTTTTACTCATCGTAAAAAAATTAGACCAAATCAAGTGACGTACTTCTTCGGCTTCATCTGTGCCTCTGATCTCACGTGGTTGCCAAGCTAACAATTTTGTCAATGGTCATAGATGGATGCGAAAAAAATGTTAGTTTAGTTAATGTCACATCAATTTTTTAGATCTTTTCTAATATATATGTCAGTCGGTGCATCTCGTCAACCGTGATGAAAAGTGTACGTATAAATTGAATAAGACTATCGTAGAGAAGTTTTAAAACAATCCAATTCTTGACATATATTATATTTTATATATATACAGAGTGAGAGAGAGAGAGATCTCCCACAACTAGTTCATTTTGTTTGAATGTTCCAACACAGTAGCAACAATTTCTCTGACAATATTAGCTGGATATAAAGAGGGATGCATGCTAGACTAGAGAATCCTACACTGTTCATGTATGAAAGGGCCTCTTTTTCTGCACGCATAAATAATTTGACTTCGGACATGTTCTTGCAATTTGAAATACAAGCATCAAAATCTCCCTCGTGAGTCAAATTCTGCACCATGTTCAAAAGTGAGTTTTTCACTTGTAGAGAGAGAGAGAGGAAAGTAAAAGTCATCGTTTTAAAAAACTCAAGAAACTCCTCAAAAGGAGTTTAATGTATCTCTAAAAAATTTTGGTCAAAAGTAAAAGTCTAAGATATTTCTCGAACGCTGTCTAGTAGGTTCTCATGTCCTCCAAAATCTCAATGAAATAACAAGGTCAGCATCACTGCAAGGAGTGGGGAGAGAAGACCCACCATCTCCGGCGCCAGCACACTCCCAAGCATTCTTATTTCTCTCACCGGCGGTGTCTGTTTCTTGGACAGAATCCGGCCCCTAATCTCATGAGTGTCGGCATGGGGAGAGGGAGAAGACATAAAATGGCAAAGATATGGGCCAATGCATGCACGGCTGCCGCGCGTGGGAACAAGCTCAGCAATCCAAGCTGGTGCGTTGCAGCTTGAGTACAGACAGGCATGTCCGTGTGTGTATATATCTATATATATATAAACTCTGCGGCCGCTGTGCAGGTGACGCGCAGAGGAATCTCTCACAGTGATTTTTTTTTTTTTTTTGGATCAACTCACAGTGCAAGATCAATATAATAGCAGCTGGGTGTAGTTAATGTGACAATGCGACTTGATGGGTAAGCGGATCCATCTGCATCGGCGGCCTATCTCAAGGGGAGTCGACCCCATGTCTCAGATATATAGCTGGTCGGATCCCCAGCCCAGATCTGGAGTGTAGTTAAAGGTCGGATCAGAATGGCACAAGAATAGTCCCACATTGGAAGTCCCTCTCTCTCCAGTGAAAAAGAAATCCCGTCACCTAGATAAGAAGGGTAAGTCATTTCCCTCACAGTTAGAACGTGCCAAACCTGGTGATATTTCATAGTAGAGATCAACTTAGTTACTTAGGGCGTCTTTGATAAAGGGGTAAGGGGGTGCCATAATCGACCCCTAAGGGTCGATTACGGTACCCGGGGTCGGTTAAGAGATTTGTGTGAGGGGGAGGGCGAGGAGAGGCAGGGAAAATCGGCTAACCGGCCGACCACCCGGTTGTCAAAGACGGCCTTACTGACTTAGATATCATATGTTTTCTCGGAATCTCTCTCTCTCTCTCTCTCTCTCTCACTCAGTAACTAGATGTGATAAATGATAAATATAACTCTCTCTCTATATATAACTCTCTCTCTCTCTCTCTCTGAGTAGCTAGATGTGATAAATGATAAATATAACTCTCTCTATATATAACACACACACTCTGGCCGCTGTGCAGATGGAACGGAGAGGAATCTCTTACAGTGATCAATGTTAAAATAATAATTTGAATGTGCTGTACTTCTCTAGAAGCACGAAGAAAACTTCAAAATATTGTGGAAGAAAGATGGAGGCATAGAAGGTTCTAGAATGCCATTAAAAAGAGAGAACTCTAGAAACACTTATCTAGAGAGAAGATGAGAGAAGAATTCTCTAGAATGACAGTGCATAAGAAGTATCTAGAAAGAACTTCATATACCTCTTATGGAGACTATAAATACCACCACCTAGGCACCCTTGTGGGTATCCAAGAGAGATCGGAGAGATTCAAGTAGAAGTAGAAGTGAGCCAAAGAGCCTCACTCCATTCCATCAACCTTCCAAGTCTTTTACCAAGCCTTTCCATCTTCCATCTCCCCTTCTACATTGTACAAGATCTTTTGTACTTGTACTATTTCTTCAATAAAATTATTGATTTCTTCACCTTTTGTGCCCATCTCACTTCCGCTGCTCCAACAAATTTGGTACCAGAGCCATAGCCTACATTCCCTCAAGTTCCAATCATGGCGGCACCTAGCACAACTATTTTCAACTATTCTCAAAATCTTATCCCCATTTTTGATGGAGAGAATTATGTTTTTTGGAGTCTCCAAATGAAGACTCTTTTCATCTCTCAAGATCTCTGGGAGCTCGTTGCAGGCGGATACGAGGTACCAGAGGACGGGGCAACTCTCGCATCGTGGACGTCGGCAAAGCAAAAGGAGTACAAAGAAAACAAGAAGAAAGATGCGAAGACATTATTATTCATCCAACAAGGGATAAGCAAATCTATCTTTCCCCGTATTATGACGTCTGCAACCTCGAAAGATGATTGGGATCTTCTAAAGCAAGAATTTCAAGGGTCATCGAAGGTAATCTCCATCAAGTTACAATCATTATGGAGAGAGTTTGATAATATTATGATGAAAGAAAATGAAACTGTTCAAGTATTTTTTACTCGAGTTGCCGGCATCATAAATCAAATTAGAAGCTATGGGGATAAAATAGAAGAGAAGAGAATAGTTGAGAAAGTATCGAGAAGTCTTCCATTCAAGTTTGATCATATTGTTGCTGCTATTGAAGAATCCAAAGATCTATCAAAGTTTTCTATGCACGAACTAATGGGTTCTCTGGAGGCGCATGAGCAAAGAATGAATAGATTTTCTCATCAGAATATGGAGCAAGTATTTCAATCAAAAGTATCATTATCTGATAAAAGAGAAGAGTCAAAGAAGGACAACATGGAAGGTTATTCTTCACAACATCAGTTCGGGAAAGGCAATTCAAGGCAGAAGAAGTTCATGAAACAAGGTCAGGACAGAGGAAGAAGATATGAGAAAAATTATCCAAAAGGTACGTCTACCTCTCAATGCCGAATTTGCAAAAAGTTTGGACATGTTATGGAAGATTGCAGATTTAAATGCACCAAATGTAAAAACGCTAATCACTCCCAAAGAGATTGTTATTATCAGCAGAAAAATGAAGCTAATTATTCGGAGATGGATCAACTATTTTACTCTTGCTTTACCAGTCATTCAAATTCTAGCAATATATGGTATTTGGATAGTGGCTGTAGCAATCATATGACAGGAAATAAAAGCAGCTTTGTCAAATTGGATGAAGAGATACATTCTCAAGTAAAGCTTGGAGATGGCAAGCTACATGAAGTACAAGGCAAGGGAGTGATAGCGGTGCATACAAAGGGAGGTAAGAAAAAGTTTATCACAGATGTTCTTTATGTTCCTGGCCTAGCTCAAAATTTATTAAGTGTTGGACAGTTGATGCAAAAGGGTTATTCAACCAATTTCAGAAAAGATGAATGCATCATTATAGAAGACAGAAGTGAAAAGATAGTGGCAAAAATCAAGATGACTCCCAATAAAGTCTTTCCGCTAAAAATGCCACTAAAAAATATGGCTCTAAAAATTGAAGGAGAAGATAGCTCTCTCATATGGCATAAGAGATTTGGCCATTTGAATTATAGAAGCCTCATATTACTAAAGAAGAAGAGAATGGTCATTGGATTGTCATATCTTAAAGAAGAAGAAAACAAAATTTGTGAATGATGCATCTATGGAAAGATGCACAGATTACCCTTCACTAAAACATCATGGAGAGCTAAAGAGCCATTACAATTGATACATGCTGACATTTGTGGTCCAACAAAAACTGCCTCACTTAATGGTTCACGATATTTTCTACTGTTTGTGGATGATTATAGCCGAATGATGTGGATATACTTTCTGAAGAAAAAATCAGAGGCATTTACAATGTTCTTACGATTTAAAGCATTTGTCGAGAAACAAAGTGGCAAAAAGCTCAAGGTTTTAAGGACAGATCGTGGAGGAGAGTTTACTTCTAAAGAATTTCAAGAATATTGCAGGAACGAAGGAATAAAGAAGGAGCTAACAGCAAGATATACACCTCAGCAAAATGGAATAGCCGAGCGAAAGAACAGGACAATAGTAGAGATGGCTCGGAGCATGCTAAAAGGTATGAATCTTCCTAATAGTTTTTGGGCTGAGACTGTACATACTGCAGTTTACATTTTAAACAGGTCTCCAACAAAAACAGTTCCAAACAAAATACCATATGAGACCTGGTTTAAGAGAAAGGCCAAGGTCAGTCATTTTAGAATCTTTGGATGCATTGCATATGGCTATATTCCTTCACAAGTTAGAAAAGAAAAATTTGATGAGAAAGGAGAAAAATATATATTCATTGGATATAGTGAGGAATCAAAGGCATATAGATTGCTTGAGTCTAAGACAAATAAATTGGTTATTTCTAGAGATGTGATATTTGATGAAATATCATCATGGAAATGGGAAGAAGAAGAAGAAAAATAAATACCAAAAATTATAGAAGAAAAAGAATTAGTAGCTCCTTCTCCTCCACAAAGTCCAAGAGAGCAAGGCGAGTCAAGTAATGACTCAAACACACCACAACGAAAGGAACGCTCTCTCAAAGAAATATATGAAAGAAGTAATGTTGCTTATTTCTGCTATGAACCACAAAGATATGAGGAGGCAGTCAAAGATGAGAAATGGACAAGGGCCATGGATGAAGAAATGAATATGATTGAGAAAACTCACACATGGGAGCTAGTTGAGCAGCCGAAAGATAAAGAAGTTATTGGTTTAAAATGGATATACAAGATTAAGTATAACGAGGATGGTTCCATTCATAAATATAAAGTAAGGCTCGTAGCAAAAGGGTATTCTCAACAACCTGGCATTGATTTCAATGAGACATTCGCACCAGTTACAAGGATGGAAACTATACGGGTTGTCTTAGCATTGGCAGCACAATTGAAATTACCAGTATTTCAGCTTGATGTCAAATCTGCATTTCTGAATGGCAATCTTGAAGAAGAACTATATGTGGAGCAACCACAAGGCTATCAAATCAAAGGACAAGAAGATAAAGTTTATCGCCTACATAAGGCATTATATGGGTTAAAACAAGCCCCTCGAGCATGGAACAACAAGATTGATCAATATTTTCAACAAGATGGCTTTCTAAGATGTCCGAGCGAGCCCTCATTATATATAAAGAAGAAAGGTATGGACTTTCTAGTCCTTTATCTATATGTTGATGATCTAATCTATTTTAGTACTAGCCATGATATGCTAGACGATTTCAAGAAGAAAATGATGAAAGAATTTGAAATGACCGATCTCGGCATGTTGAGTTATTTTCTTGACATTCAAGTAAAGCAAATCAAAGGAGAAATATTTCTCAGCCAAGAAAGTATTGTGAAAATTTGTTGAAAAAATTCAATATGGCCAACTGCAAGACCGTGGCTACACCTATGGTAGCAAACACAAAGCTCTCTATACATGATGATGCAGAGAAGATTAATACTTCAGTCTATAGAAGTTTAGTTGGTTCTCTTTTATATCTCACAAATACAAGGCCAGATATTCTTTATTCAGTAAGTGTGGTATCACGTTTTATGAATGAGCCAAACAAACTACACTTTACAGCGGCCAAGCATATTTTGAGATATCTCCGAGGAACTACAAATTATGGCATCAAGTATGTCTCTGAAGAAAATAATCATCTTATTGGCTACACAGACAGTGATTGGGCAGGCTCGACAGATGACCGAAAGAGTACTTCTGGATATTTATTTTGTCTTGGAACAAAGCATATTTCATGGTCATCTAAGAAGCAACAAACAATCGCTCTATCATCAGCAGAAGCCGAATATATATCTGCTACAAGTGCCGCATGCGAAGCTGTCTGGTTAAGGAGAATATTATCACAGCTTCAACAAAATCAAGAAGAACCAACTACTATACTTTGTGATAATATGTCAGCCATCGCTATGACAAATAATCCAGTCTTTCATGCACGGACGAAGCATGTCGAGCTGCGTCATCACTATATCCGAGATTTGGTCGAAAAAGAAGAAATCATTCTGAAGTTTATAAAGATAGAAGAGCAAGTCGCCGACATCTTCACGAAGCCCTTGGCCACCGACAAGTTTATACACTTTAGAAGGAGTATGCACATTACAAATTAAGAGGGGGTGTTAAAATAATAATTTGAATGTGCTGTACTTCTCTAGAAGCATGAAGAAAACTCTAAAATATTGTGGAAGAAAGATGGAGGCATAGAAGGTTCTAGAATGCCATTAAAAAGAGAGAACTCTAGAAACACTTATCTAGAGAGAAGATGAGAGAAGAATTCTCTAGAATGGCAGTGCATAAGAAGTATCTAGAAAGAACTTCATACCTCTTATGGAGACTATAAATACCACCACCTAGGCACCCTTGTGGGTATCCAAGAGAGATCGGAGAGATCCAGGTAGAAGTAGAAGTGAGCCAAAGAGCCTCACTCCATTCCATCAACTTTCCAAGCCTTTTACCAAGCCTTTCCATCTTCCATCTCCCCTTCTACATTGTACAAGATCTTTTGTACTTGTACTATTTCTTCAATTAAATTATTGCTTTCTTCACCTTTTGTGCCCATCTCACTTCCGCTGCTCCAACAATCAATATACTGGTCAGAGTAGTAAACATAACTCTCTCTCTCTCTCATCAATATAATGGTAAGAATAGTATAAACATTACACACACACTCTCTATCTCTCTCGTCTTCTACTATACCTTATGGCTTGCCCTTGCTATCTACCTGTGTGGATAAGATCTGCATGTACTGTTGGGCATGCTGTTTGCATGCGGCAGCTACTGCTGTAGTTTTATTAGTGAGTGCCATCCTTTCCTCACCTGCCCTCGAGTTTACCATTAGACTATAAGAAACAGGAGGAAGTGCTCTAGATGAGGGTCTTTATGGTAACGGATGATCCGACACTCTATTTGCGAATACTACATTTGCCTTTCATTAATAATTTTTTTGGTTAAAAAGTATAGATTTAAAAATAATGGATATATAGTAAGTAAGCAATCAGATAATATATAGCATTTTGAATAAATAAATATTATATATATATATATCGATCCATTCACGTGTAGCTAACAGAAATGGATAAAGTGATGCGGATACTAATTTATCTTATCT
The DNA here is from genome assembly GCA_022559845.1 of Amorphophallus konjac. Lineage (NCBI taxonomy): Eukaryota > Viridiplantae > Streptophyta > Magnoliopsida > Alismatales > Araceae > Amorphophallus > Amorphophallus konjac. The sequence goes on along the minus strand of JAHNEJ010001289.1, from coordinate 69,113 downwards.
TATCAAGAACAATATATAAAAGTATGTATCCTTGTTTCTCCTACGTATTTTAAATTTCAGATAGGAACAAACAAATTAAGGGATGATCAAAGTATATATTGAAGAACGGCCAAGTGTTAGTAACGAGGATGTCTGTACGTGAAGGTATGCATGTATATGAGATTACCAGACAAAGAGCGGCCAAAAGAACTCCTTGGATGGCAGCAGTGGTAAGAAAAGCTTTGTTTGTTGGAGTCTTCCTCCTCACCAACAGCAATTTGGATAAGAAAATAGACGAAAAAGGCCAAGAAAACAAAGAACAACAAGCTGGAGAAATCATACGATCTTGGGGGCATGGTTCTAATTTAAATCAATGAAATTATAGGGGTGTCTCATTTCTTTCACCAACTTCATTAATTATTCAGATTCTCTTTTATTTTTTAGGAGGCAGCTGTGGACAAGAGCACTATGATTTTTGTTGCTTTAAGAACTAGCTAGTCTCTTTGCTTGCACTATTTTTGCTATTACCCTTCAGAACCCTTTTTTTCCATTTAAAAAGATCACGTTGAGAGACATCATGGCATTTTGTCACCGTATTCATCATCACTGGCCATTGGTGAGAAGTGTCGAACTTTTCAAGTTCCATGTTCTCAAAGTTCGAAAGCACCAAATTTTAAATTGGATTACGAAGAAAACTTTAATTTTTAAGTTTGACTCTCCTCTCATTTGAATGCCCAAATTCAATTTCAGATGGTATTTCAAATGAGGAATAGTAAATGAGATGGCAAAGAATATATATGCAAAATTTGTTTACAGAATTATCTCTCTTATTTTCATATTGTTTTTGGTAACCTCGTTAAATCACAATACTTGTAAAAATACCCTTGCCCAGCTGTTATATATCATTCCATTAAAATCACTTATTTAATCCTAGTTAGTCTTTAACCAAACTTGAAAAGGGACAAAAATATATATATTTTATCTCTCATAAACTCTTTTTCTCTCTTCATATATCAAAGTCCTTATCTCTCCTTCTCTCTCTTTCAGACAATATATTGATCAAAAGAACTCTTTTTGTAAGGACATTTTCGTCCAGAAAATCAATTAAATGGATGAAAATAGAATACTATTTGAATCCTCAACCGTAGGGGTATTTTTGGCACGATATTGATATAAGAAAGTTAATAAAAAATCATATGAAAATAAAAGGAAATCTTTGCAAAGAAACTTATAAGAAAAATATTTTTGCAAAAAACTAACATTTTTCTAACAAAATTATGGTTAATATTTCTAATTCTAATAAGAAAATGACTTATATATCTACTCTCTCTCTCTTCCTGCAGTGCACTCCGGCAGGGAATGGTGGTAGCATCAACAGGATCCCATTGCCCCACTTGTCGCACCCATAGGATCACACTGCCCCATCCCCAATCACAGCCAGCCCCATCTCCTCCTCCTCTAGTAGCAGTAGCCGGTGGGGATAGACACATCTCCAACCCACCTACTCATGGTATGGAATGGCACTAGCTAGCACCATATCCCCGCAAGTACTAGATCTCCGAAGTCTTGTGTTAATTTGGACATAGTCCTTGAATAATAGTCCCGTATTGGTTAAATGAGTTGTGATTCATGTGCTTATGAATCTGAGCCCGTGCATCTCAATATTGTGATTTTGTGGATTCAACATATGGTATAGAGCATGTCAAATGATCCAACTCCTCTTGCCACCTCCACCTAATTAATGTCCACGGCCCATTTTGACCGTGAGGGGGAGTGTTGAATCATAATCCCTAGGCCAACAATCCTCTATTGATTAAATGAGTCGTGATTCATGTGTTTATGGCCCTGAGTCCTTGTATCTCAACATTGTGATTTTGTGGATTCAACATTGAGTACCCACCAAAGCACCGCCGGGTAGCAACAAGCCTGCTTGGTGGCATGGCTCCTCAATGCGCCATCAGTGGGCGATGATGCCATGAATTGCCATTTCAGTAGCAGTGAGGAAGCAACTTATAAAAGAGTTCTGGCAAGCTGGAAGCGAGGCTACAAGAGGTTCCCTTCACTGCTACTGTGTGTCTAAAATTGTAGGGCACATTGCAGTAGGATCGAGCCAGGGAAGAGCAGGGCTTGGAACCCGTTGTTATATATATATATAGGCAGAGGGGCACCCTTGCTCCAATGAGAAGCCATAGACGTCGACACAGGCGACCGCAGCCTCATATCTTGTAGCAGAGCTTCCTCCAAATGTTGCCGTATAAAGAAGAACAAGATCGATCATCTATTTCCTTTTGTTCTATACTACTTGTACCCCATTCCGTTTGAGTTATGTATCCGCTATGTCATTTACACTTCTTTTATTCTGACTGTGGAAGCTACCACTTTAAAAATAATAAAGAAAAGATGATATAGACACAACAGTCGAGAAGAAGTGAAATATAAATAATATAGAGACAATAGTGTAGACAATCTCATCCCATATAGAAAGAAGGGCAAGAACAGATGGATCCAAAGGCCATGGCAGGTGCTAGCTGTCAGTAACAAGCTGGCGGACATCATGTATATTATCAGTCTTGGGTGATATCAGTTGACCAAGTACATTCAACATCATGCAGAATTTTGCCCCACAAGCACTCAAAGACCTCTAGGCAAAATGTGTTATGAGAAAATGAGCTTGGCTTGTCACTGCAACACACACACACACACACACACACACACACACACACCCCATTATTTCCCCGTTTTGGTTCGCTGAGGTAACACAATACCGGTGGCAGCTTGCTATAGAGGAGAGGGTACGTTGAGGGGAATGGGATGTGACTGTGAGGAGTGCATCGTATGATATAGTACTAGCTTGGGAGCGTGGTGAGCAGTGTGGAGATTCTCGAGACTGGTACAAGTACAGCCTTCTTCTCTTTCGTTTTAAGTAGTCGACAAAACCCGGGCGATGGTGTGGGGAGGTTCGCACGGATCGAATAGACGAACAAGAACGTGAGTACACTAAACATGCTTGCGCGCGTGCATGTGTACATCTAGTGGCGGACCAAAGTAGCTCCTTCCTTCAGACATTTCAAGCCAAAAGAAACCTTCAACAGTGAAAATACAGACATCGCCACATATATACAACACGGTTTTGTGTAAATATAAAAATGGAGCAATCTAAGAGCGTCGTGGAAGTTTCATGTGCGCGCGCATGGGCTTCTCAAGATTAGAGAGAGAGAGAGAGATGATGATGATCATGATCATGAAGAGGATGGCGATTTAGTTATTGAAATTGGCAATATAATGTTGAAGGAGTATTTGAGAAATATGCTTGCTGCTAACACGTGTTTACCGTAGGGCTTTATCTTAATTAGAGGATTAATGAAATTGCCGAGTTCTAACAAATAGAAAGGTTAGAGGGCTATAATACTTTGATGTAAAAAGTAATAATAGTTGTCATCCAAAAAGAATCTCTTTTTAATACTAAAAATCCCTCTTTCATCTCTGGCATGATCCATGTTAGCAGCCGAGAGTTAGCTTGTACCACTTGCTATTACTCCGACTCTTGAATAACTCGTGAAAATAGTTGAGCCTTTTCACGTTTAGTAGTACTATGTAAGGTCTTGAAAATAAATAATCTCATAATTAGACATCTGACATCTTGATGCAGAACGTTAATTTGACATCAAATCTCTACGAGCCCCCCATTTTAACACGCAACTCCACCTCAGGTTTTAACAACCAACTGCGTCCCCATAGATTTGGCGTAACATCTATGCACGATAGTAATACTTGCTGCACTCCTTGGCGTACACTAGGTACACACATCGCGTGCCCATTGGTCTATGCGAGCTGACAGAACCCGTGATGAGACTGAAACTGCATGGTGACGCACCAGGTGTACTACTACTACTACTACTGCACCATATCCCTCAACCTTCGCTGTTAGTGAACACCAACTTCTTCGTCCTCTTCCACCATTCACCATTGTCACATAGAACAAGTCACGAAGGAAGCTTTATGTTTAGTCCCCAACTAGTCCTTTCCTCGCCCTACATCACTGCCAGAATGGTACCTGCTCAATACTGTGCGTTTCAATATCTCATTGTAGCCATTCTGAAACTTGTGCCCAGTCGCACCCTCAACAGTTTCCTGTTCTCTGACAAACTTCCCATATGCCAACGTCACCGAGACTCTTATATTTGAGGACACGAGCAGTAGTTAGGCATCTAATTTGTAGCTCTGTATATTAGTATATATCCACGTTCAGTCTTCATGGAGGCTCTCTTTCACTGAGGACTTCCACCGTTTACTTTGGGCAAGACTCTAGGGTTCAGCTGTTTGATCTCCTCTCTCTCTCTTGTTTCAGGTACGAGACACGTTGCATCCATGGAAAGAGGCTAATCTTTTGAGGGAGCTTCCATTTCCCAGGCGGAGGCTTCTTGGGTTGGATGAGTTCTAATCGGGAAACAGTCTCTCGATTTTTCGGGGTAAGCCTGCGTATCCCTCCCCAGACCCCGCACTGGCAGAAGCCTCGTGCACTGGGTACGCCCTTTATTTTAGTAAGTTACATAAAACTTCAGCATGTGGCACAATGAAATTGAGGCGGAGGTAGCAGCATGTTGATAGGCAAAAACAAAAAATTTGTGATCGCCCAAATTGCACATTCCTAAACACATTGATAAGCTGTGAATTGTTCAGCTGGTCATAAGAAAAACCACGTCACAGTACATTCAGAACACAAGCTTGGCAATGGAGAAGCATGAGATCTGCATTCTAATATAAATTGAGCCATAAGAAATCAAACTATCGCTTCACAAACTGGCCAACGTATAATAGTTGCTTGCATTGGATCAAACAGAGATCAGGTAGAGAATACAGGGGGAAACAGAATGTTCAAGCCTGCACAACACACAATGAGCTATCAAAATGCCAACCTACGCTACACACGACCCAACGGGTACGTGTAACTGGGGTTATGTACATTATAAAACAGATCCCGTATAAGCCATGGATAATGGTATTTTTACCCCTTGAATGTAATAGTTTAAGGTACTCCTCACATCTCAACCATCCTTTGTGTAGAATTGACATGATACAAGGTGAAGAAGCACTGTGTTAATTGCAAACTGTCGGTAGAGATGTTGAGAGTACCTTAACCACCTTGAGCATAAGTAGCATTACCCATAGGCCATCCTACCAGCAGTTATCAAAGAGCATCTGTCAATTTGGTCAGCATCCTATAATCTGGTCTCCACTGGAGAACAACATTTCACCTTGATCTCCATTAGTTCTTCAACAGGCTGACGACATATGGGGCACTTATTTGATTGAAGCCTCAAGGCTTTTGCACACTCGCTGCACATACACTGGAGAAAGAAATAAAAAACACAGCTTTAGAGCTACAGCCAATAACTTAAAGATAACTAATTTAGAAATTCAGAGGACAAAGCCAACATATTCTGTGTATCTGTTCTTACCATATGCCGACAAGGCAAAACAGCTGTATCCTTAGGTTCGGACATGCAAATTACACATTCTTTTCCCGAATCATTATTGCCAAATTCTGTTTTCCCTGAGTTTGCTAGGCCAAAAATCTCTTTCAGTTCATAGCGTTCCCCACCAACCCAGAGTATTTGTTTAGTGGTCTTCACTTGGTAATGTCCATCACCTTTCCTGTCTATGACAGCTTGTGTAGTCTGTGCGCAGGGACCTGTTGGAGGCTGACTGAAGACTTCACCTGTATGTGAAGGCTCATGACATGCTTCAGCAGATATAATGAGTGGGAAAGCATCCTCTTGATAAGGCTTTGAGAGATCATCTAATTCAAAAAATCGTAGGTCAATGCCAGAACCCGAAGGCTGACGAAATTTCTGGCCTATACCTTTTTGAAAAGGTACCCTCACAGGGATGCAAATGTCAGGATACAATGGTGAGTAACTACAATCTTTTCCCTCTTTGGCAAAGTAAAGGATGGTGATGCTGTGAATTGAGGGGAGGAAAAAGATTAATGAAACTAAAAGCAATAGGATGCAAGGTAATTACTAACATCCTTTTTAACAAATCTGAACATAACTAGTTCTAACACGTCTCTTCCCCACAATTCAGAAATTTCAAAAAATACAACAGCTGCTCATCCAAAACCAACAGTAAATTCACACGTTTATTCATGTTATCTTAAAAACTTTGAAGCAAAGGATCCAACAAATTGCAAAATCTCAATCATCTGAATCATACTTGTGAGCTATGCTTGCATATTGACAAATTAGACATGGATGCAAATTAGATTTAATTACATCTGCTTGATCTTTTTGCAGGTGATTGATATGCTTCAGCATGACATTTCCCACTTTTCACCTTGATGCTACATTTTGTTTCACAACATGATGGATCCAGTCCCATTGCAAACAAACAAAAAGAAAAATAATGGATCCAGTCCTCTCTGTCTTCCAATCACCTATATTTCCACCACTGGCTTAGTATATGGGACTATGGGTGTCAACTGTAAGACCCTATTACACACTGGATTCTCACTCCTACTTTTCATTTTCAGTTATCAGGAGTGTATGACTGCCCAGATGCTTCATTTCCCTCTACACTAGAGATTCTGACCCTTCCATCCTATATAGTTTATTTACTTGGAACCTTTTAGATGGTAACACCTTTGTATCAGGAGCATTATCTTCATTTCCTTCTATTATTGGAATTTTTATTGTGCAAAATTTGTGTTTCATGAGCTGAAGTTTAAGAAATTAGAAAACTGTATGTACCACAGAGGGAAAGCACTCTTATAGAGATAGATATTAACTCTTCTTTGATTACAGCTAGCACCTGGGGAAACCCTTGTCACAGGGCTTCTGCCTCCCACAAGCTGTTGCCGCCACCGCATCCTCGCAGCTGTTGCATCATGGCATCTCTAGATTTCTGCCAATGCATCACCGTAAGTCTGCCACCACATCTCTGTCACTGCAACTGATATGCCTTCCCCCCTTAGCATCCCTTGTCTCTTTCTTCTTTTCCTCCTTAGTTCTTCCTCTTGCCCCCACTATCACTCCCTCCTCCTTCCCCTACACCCCAAACACTGTTTTCCTCTTTTTTTCTCCCTCCCCCCTCATCAAGCAGCTGCAACTGCCCAATTATATTACTCTCTTCTAACTTGCTACTTATGCATATCCTCGTGTTTTCATAGCTTACAATGATGATACGATGCACCCCAGCTGTTTCAGCATCAAGTATAAATTCATCATCTGGCACCAATTATAAATTTCAATGGATCAAATCTTATCTGGCACATCTGTGTGCCAGGTTAGAACCGAGAATAGGTGTCTTGGAGGTTGTATAATTTCCGGGATTTTTGGTGTTCTTGGGGGGGGGGGGGGGGTTGATGATTGTGGTTGAGGGGAGTGATCAAAGGCTGGAGGTGGTATAATGATCATAAAAAATTTGAAAGAACTATGGACATAATGATTTGTGGTGATGACATCTTGGAGAATGTACCCAGCATGAGCTTAACTATCCTTTCTAGACCTGTATTTTTGCCCTTTTATTTTATGTTTCTAGAGCTGCAGGATGATGGGCAGGGGGGCTTCTACATTGGGGCATCATCTTATGTTCGGTGTAATTTCATGCCTCCAGAATGGGGTTGGTTTTCTTTCTTAGAACGATTTTTGGGGTGTTTTACAAGTTATTTATACTTTGGCACATGACAACACTTTTTTCTGTCATTATATCATAGAACCACATTTCCTAAAACTTCTTGCAGAACTTGACTTCAGCTAACTTCAGAACATTAGTCAGCAAGCCTGGAAACCTGATATGATGTTGTCATAAAAATTGACACCCAATTCCTAGTTATAAATTGAAGCCATGGAAAGAAGCAAGAAGCACCTATGGCATCCCCTTTCTGCAGGGCCACTAGCTAAACATAGACACCTTCATTCGACATAATCTACAAAATTTAGGTTGATTTAAAGAATAGGCTCTCTTCATTAGCTAGACACAACATGGTACTTTTGGAAACACATCACCCATACTAACTGCTAAACCTTTCACCATTCATCCTATGGATGGTCAATAATAGGTTCATCTTGCATTGTCTCAGAGATCAAATCTTCTAGGGTTAAATAAGGCAGTTTCAAGTTGAGCAGTGATATAACAAGACAGCAGGGAAAACATAGAAACACCCTTTTCCATTAGGACACCTTTTGCCTAGTAGCGAGCAGCCTGGACCCACACTACAAGGCTGAGGATTCAAAAGTAGGTACTCCCATTTTTTTATCCCAAGGGGCATTATCTCCGCCTTCTCTTCCATAAAGCAGCATGCTTTTATAATTATGGAACAGTACTCAATCTTTGAATTTGGACCATTTTGTTGCAAAATGCAAATTGTAGGAGTTACCACCTTACACCTCACATTTGTGTGCTTGAGCAATCATACATTACTCTTCAAAATAGTTAACATGATAAAGTCAATTTTCAATGCAGCGTTCAGATCCATGGAAAAGTTTAAAATGATGGAAAGGAGAAGCAAAAAGATAGTAATTACAAAGTAACGAATATCAAGAATGTCTAAAGCAACAAAGTAACGTAAGTGAAGAAACAAATTTTCTAGATGAATATACACGACTTTGGGGTGTGCATTATTTGGTTCAAAACTGAAAAACTAACCAAATCGACCAACACAGACCAGTTTGCTTCAGTTTGAAAGGATGTTCAGTTCAGTTTGGTTTCCACCATTCAAGTTCTTTCTTCATTGTTCTTAGTGTTCTTCCTTAGTTTCTTCTTAATTCTCTCGACTTTCATCATAAGCATTGCATAGTTCGTTTTTCTCTCTATTTCATGTTATCTCATACACACACACCCCCTAGTTTTTCTGGCTCCTAAAGAGAGGTTAAAAAACCAAAACCTCCCAGGAAAAGCCCCTTCCTTTTATGAGTTCCTTTCTATTGAAGAATAGGTACTTTGATTAATCCAGGGCTAATTGGGTCTTTTATGTGTCTTTCATTTCACTAGGGTACATGTCAACAAGTGTGAGGGCGTCACTCTTTGGCCAGCTGAAGAGAGAGAAGGAAGAGAACCCACTCCCAACATTCTGTGACAGAACGCGGCCGACCCAGGGACCGCATTTATAAGGTCGTAGCCACTCTAGGGACCGCGTTCAGCAGTCATGGCTTATTCAAATTTTCTTTCTGGTTGAACCCTCTTTTCCAAGGTAAGTAGCATAGGTCAGTAAGTTATTTACTGTTCTTTGCGTTATTAACACTCGATGGCGATCACGGTCAGTCTTTTGTTTTCTCTTCCTTGCGCTTATTTCCATTCGTACCTATTATTCACTCCTTCGGGGGTAATTTCTGGTGTGCCCATCGCGCTATTTTCTACCTTCCTGCATATTTTCGTATTTTTTTAGTGATTTTTAGGTTTTGTTTTCAGTTTTTCCTTTTATTTTCTGTTGTTTTCAAGTCCCTGGTTGAACGCGGCTTACCCAGAAGGCACACCCAGAAGAAGGCGGCCCATGTACAGACCGTATTCAGGTAAAACTCCCGAGCACTGTTTCTTCGTTTTGTTACCCTAGTTGCAGTGTTTTTGTGGTCTGTTTACCATCTATTTAGTTTATTTGCTTCATATCTACCATTGTTTGCATTTATTTTGTTAGTTCTAAGATTATAATTTGCATGCACCCCGATGCACAATTGCACATAGGATCATTCATATCACATCATAGTTGCATTCCTACCTCGGTAAGCAATCCTCTCGGCTGTGAATTTCTCGTGGTCAACTAGGTGAACTTATTTAGGGACCTCCGTAAATCTCCGCGAGCCGTGGATTCCCACACAGACACCGAGCCGGTTGTACCGTTACACCTCTTGTGTCTAGGTTGCATCCGTGTGTAAGTGTCAAACCTAGGTCAACCCAAGTTCAGAAACCACTTCCCTTTAGGAGCCCTATTCCTGGAGAGAATTTGTGTTTAATTAAGACATTTAAAGGTTAACAAGGAACTCATAAAAATTATCGCATCATCTTAACTTGGTTGATTTGGGTGAGACATTTTCTCTTTCTTTTGTGTGTTTCCTCTTTGCATTATCGCATTGTGTTTTGTGTTCGTGCTCTGGTTTGGGTCTATCCTCTTTGCATGTGGAATTGTTTTAGGTCCCTTGCTTGATCTCCTAAAGGTTCCATTATGGCATCCTACTTTAATCCCCTTTACAACTCCAACATGTCTACCCATGAAATGTCTTTCCCTCATGAGTAAGATCTTCCTCAAGGGATTTTTGATGAGCCTTCCCTGCCTAGGGTGGCCACTCTCCAATCCGGAGAGGGGTCCGTTCCTCCTCCTTCTCAAGTCAATGAGGGTGGGCGAGCTTGCTTGCCATCCCCTCATGCCGATGATTCCGCAGAGCATATCCTCCGCATGATGGCCAAGTTGGACCCAACCCACCTTAAGGCTGTTTACCAAATCCTCCAAGGATCTTTGGCCGCCCCTCTCTCCCCTCAAGGGGCCTCCTCCAATCCAGTTCCTCAAGCCTCATTCAATGGGCCTAGGGCAGACCCGAGCCCACTTGAACTCACTCCGGCCCAACCTAGGGCCTTCAATTTATCAACTTTGAGATGGGCCAATCTTCCGGCTCGGCCCAACAATCTATGGATAAGGGAAAAACCACTCTCCCCCATCTCCGCGGGCCAATTCTTCTAAGCCCATTCCGTCTGCCCCTAGGGTCATTCTAGGCTCGAATGAATATGCCCACACCCAAGCTAGGGCATCTCACTTCGCTCCCCCCGAGATGGGCCAATCCTTAGCCCATTATCCTCGACACGGGACGTCCTCCTATTCTTTGAACTCTCACTTCGGGCCTGTGCATAATGTTCAACCCACTCCTTCCCGTGAACAAGAGCTCTTTGATAAGTGGGCCGCTATGCAGTAGCAGATTGATCGTCTGCAAAAACGAATGAGCCCACAATCCTTGGCCAATGTCCCCATACCCAATTTTCATAACATCCGGTTCCCACCCCAATCCGAATTTCCAACTATCGCAAGTATGATGAGTTCGGTAATCCCTATATTCACATTAGGGACCTCTTATAACAGTCGGCCCAATATCAATATGATAATCGCCTTATGGCGTATCTTTTCCGCCGCTCATTAGATGGGGCTGCATTGGAGTGGTTTTATTTTTTACCCTTGGAAGATGCCAAGAGTTTTAACACTGTCAAAGAAAAGTTCATTCAACGATTCCAAGACCGGGTCGGCCCGGAATACTCATTTACGGACCTCGTCGCTGAAAAAATGAAATCGGACGAGGACTTTGCTACTTATGCCGACCGCTGGAGGCAGATAGTTGCATGTGTACTGGGCCACATTTCGGAGGAAGAAAAGGTCAAGCTCCTTACTTCTAACGCCACACCCACCTATAGGAACATCTTGGGTATGAACGACATTTTCAACATGCACCAACTCTATAGCCGGGCTCACTTTATACAAACGCAATTCAAAGGCTCTCCTATTCACTCCATGTTCAAGGTCCAAAAGCCCAAATATAATAGAAAGCCACAGGGCCCAATCACCGAGGGAGTCCAAACAAATGAGTAGGTTCAAGCCGTTAGTTATCCCTTTAACAACCGCTCCACCGCAACACCAACCAACCAACCCTCCCGCAACGCACAAGCACCTCCACCAAACCAACAAGCTCCACCGCCCCAATACAATCACACCAAACCAACAAGCTCCACCACCCCAATACAATCACGTTCCCCCACCTAAGGCTATGCACCTAGACGCTCGGCTCTTAGCAGGGCCCAATATCCTCCATTGCCCGAAACTCTCTCCGATGTCTTTTCGGCCCCCATGTGCATTGGTGCTTTACAACTTCCTCCGAAAAGGCCCCTTTGGAATTCAGTAGCAGATCAATCTCGTTATTGTATATTTCACTAGCAACCTGGGCATAGCATAGAAAATTGCTTTCAATTCCGGGACTTGGTGTATGACTTGCATGAAGAACATCGGATAAATTGGGCTGAAATGTGCAAGGTCATTATGAAAATTAAAGAGAAAAGAAGATCTCGGGCACCGAGATAACAACAGCCGCCACAGATGCAGCATCAACAACAGCCACCTCAGCAACCACAACTTCTACAGGACTTGGGGATTGTACAGAACCCCTTGCCAAAGCATCCGCTCGCTCCTAACCCGCAACCGCCGGCACCGGCTCAAGTTAACCCTATCATGCACCATTGGGCCGCTAATGTCAGGTGGCCTTATGATGACGAACCTGCGGTTCAACGGCTAATGACCCTCCACCATTCGTACCGTCCATCTCTTTCCACAAGACCTTTGCCACTAGCCAACGCCATCATCTTACCCTTCCATCCCGCAAAACGTACCAAATACGTCATTCATGCCTACCACGTCCGCCACCGTCATCACACCTTCACCACCTAACCAGCCTCTCATCCTTCCACCGTCATCACTCTCCACTACTACACCAACTTCCATTGTTCTTCCATCCGGACCCATCAAGCCACTAACCGCCTCTACCCATATGCCTCCACCCCTCATACTTCCATCCGGACCCATTAAACCTTCCACCACCCTTGTTATTCCCGTATCACCAACGCCATCTCCCATTTCCCTCATTCATCCATCTGGACCCATTAAACCCCCAACCTCGGGTTCCCCTAGCCCATTGCTGGTGCAAACCTGGCCCTAAGGAGCGGGCTGATGTTTCATAGGGCCGACCCACCAACGAGCACACCTGTAGGTAATCCCCAGTCATCTCAACAGGCTGCTGACTAAGAAGAAGCGAATCCACTCCCAGGCACGCAATATGACTTGCTACATCATTTGGATCGCATGCACGCCAAGATATCTATTTTGGAACTAATTATAAGGTTCAAGGTTCACCAAGATGCTCTCCGAGATTTTCTGTAAAATCATGGTGAACAAAGACATGGCGGCTGATGGTTTACCTTCAGCACTGGCTGTTATCACTAAGGGACCTGTAATTACATTCTCTGAGGCCGAGTTATCGCCTCTCGAAGCCAGGCGAATGCCACTCTGCATTTCAATTACAATCAATAAGGTGGCTATTGATACGACTGGTGGATACGGGTGCATCTATTAATGTTTGTCCCTTAAGCACCCTACGAGCTTGCAATGTATCTGAGAAGCAACTCCGACCGACTCCCACAACTATAGCTGGATATAATAACTCAAGGAGGCCGTGTCATGGTGTTGTGACAGTGCAGGCCGAGCTCGGGCCGTTGTCCATGTCTGTGGAGTTTTATGTCCTAGACATCGACCCGATGTTCAAAGCCATTCTAGGGCGACCGTGGATTGACAGTCTCAACGCCATGCCTTCGACCGCCCACCAGTGCCTCAAATTTCCTTTTCAAGGGCGGGTGGTCAAAGTTAAGAGCATCTCCACGGTCCGCACGATCGATGCCATCTCGGAGAAGATCATTCCTATGCTCTGGCACACTAACAAGCCCCTTATCTCGGTGATGGATCTTAACTTCCCTTGGGCTTACCCACGTTAACAGCCGGAGGCTGCACGGGTTGATGCACTGAAAGGGTCCAAGCTGCTGAACACTAAGGGCTGGAACATCATGCTGAAGTTGGGCTACTGTTTACATGCGGAAAATTTTCGATACGTACTGTTTACACGCGGGAAAAATATAAATGTATGAATCCGATTTATCGGAAGGAAATCACATGCATATTTGTTTTGGATTTTTGAATACTTGCATATTGTAATTTCCGCGCGCGTGTTTAATCAGACGATTTAAGAGTTCGTGTACTGGACTCTTCCCCACCGACCGGAGTCGGTGTTAATTTACATCGGATAAATCCGAACACCCTTGATTAAAACTGCTAAACATTCCTTTCTTGCCCTCATAATATTGACTCTTTTCACCGAAATATTAGTTCGAGAGAAAATGTTTCCTTTTGCTCCAAGATAGGGCATCATTGCAATTTTTCCTCCATGCGAGGGTTTATTTGTAATATTTCCTTCATGGAAGGGTTTTAATGCAATTTTCCATCAAAGCCGGATTTTTATGTAATGTGCCTTTCAACATTTGTTCCTTCTGAAATTTCATTCATTTTTGCTCATATCTTGGATATTTGCACAATTTTACGAGTTTTGAGGGTATAATTGCAATCTTCAATTTCTTCATGAACTAGACATGTTGTTCGCCAACTTTGGACCCATTTGGGGATATGGGAACATTTTCTATAGACTTTCTGATTTCCAAAACTCTTGCATAACTCCTTGGGGCATTTATGTGATTTCCCAAGCCATAGGGGTAAATTTATAATTTTACACATTGAAACCTTCCATAGAGTCTTGGACATGAAAATATTCTAACATGCTCCTTTTAATCAATCAACATAGCCGCATGTAGTAGCATTTGAATCCTCTTGAATCCATTTGACTTCATTTGTACATAACATGCTTGCTGGAGGGTACTTTAGTAAAGTATCCTCCTTAAGTAAATCCTCCACATAAAATAGGGTTTTGTCTTAACAAAAACCCAACAAGAGAAGCTTGCGACCTGCTGGCTGCGCTGCCCCTTTTTCCTTGCGGCTGTGGACTTGCTTCTTGCTGTGTATCCTTTTTGCTGTCTTTCTGTGTATTCTTCCTCTTGCCGTTGTCTTCTTGTGGGAGCATCTTCTTATAGTGGTTTGGAGCAAGGGCGGAGGAGCTCCATTGGCCTTCTCCTCCGGTTGAATCCCAAGAGGCAAGCCCTTTGATCTTCCTCCTCCCTGTCTCTTCTCCTTCCAGCATTTATTTCTTCTTTTCTCTTCTTTTCTTTTCCTCTTCTTCCTCTTTTTTTTTGTAACCGCAAGGGCCATGGGCGGAGGGAGTTCCTCCGGCCTGCAGCAGGGCGGAGGGGCCTCCTCCGGCCTGCACAGGGCCAGCAGGGCGGAGGAGGTTTCCCTCCGGCCTGCAGCAGGGCGGAGGGAGCTCCTCCGGCCTGCAGCAGGGCGGAGAGAGCTCCTCCGGCCTGCAACTGGGCGGAGAGAGCTCCTCCGGCCTGCAGCAGGGCGGAGGGTGCTCCTCCGGCCTGTGCACGGCCCGCAGCAGGGCGGAGGGTGCTCCTCCGGCCTGTGCAGGGCGGAGGAACCTCCTCCGGCCTGCAGCAGGGCGGAGGGGTCTCTTCCGGCCTGTAGCAGGGCGGAGAGAGCTCCTCCGGCCTGCAGCAGGGCGGAGGGTGCTCCTCCGGCCTGTGCAGGGCGGAGGGAACTCCCTCCGGCCTGGTAGGTCCGGAGGGGTCCTCTTCATGCATTTTTTTTGCTATAAAAACATCCTTGTTCAGCATAAAAAATCTCTCTTAAACACTTAAAGCTTTAGTTGTCTGCAAGGAGGCCCTCTATTTTGTCTTCATCCTTTGTAATACATACTCTTGAGCTTGAGAATATATCGCTGAGATTAGTTTGTTCATATGCATCTATCAGCTGAGAGGAGGAACCCTCTGCTCCAAACACTGATGTCTTTAGGAGAGATGGATTCATCCAAATCTTGGCTGAACTTCATAGTACAGAAACCGAAGGTAAATGAACATTTTTATCTGGAAGGGCAGAACTAATTTGATTTGAATCCACCAATTCCTTTACAGAATTGCCAGGCTGAACTTCCAAGGGACATCCACCAGTAGGGAGTGAATCAGGCATCTGCTTGAAACAACTAAAATCTGCCCTTCTGTCCCTTTTTCCTTTTGAAACCTTCACATTCCTCAATATTTCAGTACCTTTTTTCTCAAAAGCCTTCTCCAATTCTTGCAACTGTTTTTTTTAGTTTCTTTATCTTTTCTTCCGCCTTCTCAAGTTTCTTAAGAGAGCGAGTCTCCGCTCTACCTAGAAGGTTGCACTGGGCCATCAATTCTTTGTAGTTCCAGTTGGCTGTGCTGACCTTGCAGCAGTTGCATCGGCGATGGTGTCTTCACTCTCCCTTTCATCATCTGATTCTTGCCTGGGTTTTGCATCAGTGTCCTCTATCATGACATGGGAAAGGTGGACATCATTCAGTCCATTCTCTTGACATGTGTTGTCCTGCACGTCTTGACTTTTCAATGAAGCATCCTGATCTACTGAACAGTCTACTGTATCATTGGAACTTGACGAAGTGGATTCAGACTCAGTCTGGGAATAATCAGCAGCATTAATATCCTTTTTATACCTTGCAAGCAATTCTTCTATATCCTATTTTTACAAAATCTGAATTTTGTAAAAATATTTTATGGGATCAACAAATGCCCCCCACGGGAGGTCCGTCGGAGCCGAGGGTGACGACGGGCGTCCCGTGCATTCCCCGACTTAGCCAACTTGTGGCTTTGTTGCATAACGCCATTGCTTTTAATTTGGGACTGATCAGTCGTCTTTTCTTCTTGTTGTTGTTTTGTAGCTTCAAGAATGAGGATTACAACCATTCTCATTATTTTCCTTTCTTTTCCCTTCTTTTTTTTTTTTTGACAGCTTTTTCCAAAGCAACTCTCGTGGAGATGGCTGGCTTCCCCTCTCATAAATTTCATTTAGGAGCCACAGAATGGCTGGCGGGTGTACTTCATCATTATAGTCGGCTTCTGGACCTCATTGGCATTCGGCATACAGTCACGGCAACATTATACAGATACCCGTGTCATGCTGAGTAGCTTCAAGCTTTGGCAGAGCGCTTCAACCGCTGCTACAATACTTTTGCTACTGCTGAGGGTGAAACCTCCCTAGATTTGTGGAGTTTGTACAGGATCTCAGGTTTACCCATCTCGGGACGGTCTTATGAAGAAGTTATTCTCGATGACTTGCATAGGAACTTCTCCACGGGACTGGGAGAGTATGGTTTATCCTTTAGCTTTCGATACCTGATGAAGGTATGGCGGCAGTGGATAGTGCTTGGCAAGAATTTCAGCAGCTATATGAAGCCTCAAATCGGAAAGCCCAAGAATTAAGGATCAAGCAGCTGGAGGTTGAAATAAAAGTAATATGTGACCAGGTCCGCGAGAGGAGATCCCAGGCTGAAAGGGTTCGAGAGCGCCGCAGCTCCCTTGAGACTGCCATTGCTGAGTGCAAGAGTCAGGCTGCCTCACTTCAGGAGACCATGCGGAGCATTTTGCAGAGAATCGCGGCCTTGGAAACTTCAGCGGAAACGAGTGTCAAAGCAGTTCAGTGGGCGCGGGCTGAGGAGAGTTCCCTTACTATAGAGTGCTCAGACATGGAGGAGACCGCTGCCATGAAGCAGAGCCCTCCCATCTCTGGGGCTGTAAATTTCTTTTCTTCAGCCCATTATCAACTTCATGTTCTTTTCCTTCATTATTGCAGCCATCGCCAGGGGCTTGTCTTGGGCTCCAATTTTGTAGATGAATAGTGGAGTGACGAAGCATGAATTGCTTTACTCTGACTCTTGATGATTTTTTTTCTTCTTTTTTTTTTTTTTTTTTTTACACTAGCTTTAGCGCCCTTTCGGGTTTTCACCAAAACTAGCCCCCTTTAACTTTTTCCAGCGCGCCCTTTCGGGTTTTCACGCTGAGGGGTTACCCATTTTTGCCTAAGACGCCCTTTCGGGTTTTCACCTTAGCCGGGCTTCTTAGGCCTTTTTGCCCTCAACCACCCTGTGATGGGAATGGTTAAGTCCGCCGGGGCACCTCTTTTTTAAGCCCCCATTTTTTTTTTTTGAGGACCAGTGATATGGTGTGAAACGTATGACTCATGAGGCTCACCCTAAACGAAGTTTAGGGAGTCAAAAGGAGTGCGATCTGAGACTGGCCAACGATGTTGGGGAGCCGAAAATTTGGGATTTGGGACTGGCCAATGTAGTTGGGAAGTCGAAAACTTAGGATTTGGGGCTGACCAACGATGTTGGGAAGCCGACAAACTTGGGGCCGACCAACGGTGCTGGGAAGCCGGAAACTTAGGATTTAGGGCTGGCCAACGCTGTTGGGAAGCCGATAAACTTGGGGCTGACCAACGCTGTTGGGAAGCCGATAAACTTGGGGCTGACCAACGGTGCTGGGAAGCCGGAAACTTAGGATTTAGGGCTGGCCAACGCTGTTGGGAAGCCGAAAACTTAGGATTTAGGGCTGGCCAACGCTCTTGGGAAGCCGGAAACTTGGGATTTAGGATTTGGGGCAGACCAACGAGGTTGGGAAGCCGAAAACTTGGGATTTGGGGCTGACCAACGCAGTTGGGAAGCCGAAAAACTTGAGATTTGGGGCTGACCAACGAGGTTGGGAAGCCGAAAACTTGAGATTTGGGGCCGACCAACGAGGTTGGGAAGCCGAAAACTTGAGATTTGGGGCCGACCAACGAGGTTGGGAAGCCGAAAAACTTGAGATTTGGGGCCGACCAACGAGGTTGGGAAGCCGAAAACTTGGGATTTGGGGCTGACCAACGATGTTGGGAAGCCGAAAAATTTGAGATTTGGGGCCAACCAACAAGGTTGGGAAGTCGAAAACTTGGGATTTGGGGCTGACCAACGAGGTTGGGAAGCCGAAAACTTGAGATTTGGGGCCGACCAACGAGGTTGGGAAGCCGAAAACTTGGGATTTGGGGCTGACCAACGAGGTTGAGAAGCCGAAAAGTTGAGATTTGGGACCGACCAACGAGGTTGGGAAGCCGAAAATTTGGGATTTGGGGCTGACCAACGAGGTTGGGAAGTCGAAAAACTTGAGATTTGAGATTTGGCGCGGTGGGACATGAACGAGAACCGTTCAAAGCAACCGTGACTTTTGGATTTTCTTGGGAGGTATCTCCCTTGCTTTCCCTTACTCCTCTGCAACGGAGCGAAGGTCTTGTGTAGGCTGCTGCTTGAATTCTTGCTCAGGAGTGTAGTATAACTTTAAATGCTTCCCTTTTAGTGGTGGGAATGGCGCCTCCCCTTTGTGATCAACGACTGCATATGCGCCTCCTTCATAGGCTTTTATGATGAAGTATGGCCCACACCAGTTGGGCTGTAGTTTGCCGCTGGATTTGCCTGCCATGACTTCTCTTTCTTTAACCATGACAAGATCGCCCTTTTTAAATGCTCTTTGCTTTACTAGCTTGTCATAGGCTTGTGTCATGCGCCTTTGAGCTTCTTTAACTGGTTTGGCTGTGGGGAGTATTGCTAGCTTATGTTTCGCCATGGAGGGTTCTAGCCCGGGCATTTCGTTGTAAACCCAGGCGAAACAAGCTTTAAGCTCTGGCAAAAGCTGCTTATACTCTTCCCTTTCCTCCTTATTCAGGAGAGCGCCAATGAAGATTGGTCGGGGATTGTCAGAATCCCCGAGGTTGAGCTCAACCAACTCATCTACAGTTACTTGTCCGTCGTCTTCTAGTTCTTGCGGAGCTGGCTGTAGGCCGACGTACTCCTATTCGTTGCCAGGCATAGCGGCGTGTGCGCCGTAGCACTCTAAGTCCTTGAGGGTGGACGAGGGTGATAACTCGTCTGATTCTGGAAGTATCCCTTCTTTTTGCTATTGCTCTGAAGGGTAGGCAGTCTCCTTATCAAAGGATGACTTGCTACATGAGGGCGAGAGCCCTAGGGTATTGACCGAACGGTGAATTTCCATATTTGCCCCTTCTTGGCTGAGGGCACGGCGCCTTGCTTCCCTTGCCCCAAACTTAGGCAATGCAGGGGCAGCCGCAGTAAGAATTTGCCTAGTCGAGGATTTCGGCCGATCCCATGGGTGAGGTTGTGGGGGAGACACCCGATGATTTTGAATTTGAATAACTCTAGACTGTATCAAGCCTTCGACCTCGTCTTTGAAGACATAGCAATTCTCCGTAGTATGGCCGGTCATTCGGTGGTACCGACAAAAGGTGAAGTCCTTGCCCTTGTTTTCTTTAGTCGGCTTGCGAGGCTCTGCCAATGTTATAAGATTTCGTGCCATGCAGAATTCGAACAATGGCTCGGTGTGTGCTTTGATGAATGAGTATGGCGTCTCCATTCGCCTTGCCAATGTCATCACAGGGGTTTTTCCCTTAATCGCCTCACGGGCGCTGGTCGAACCAACTCTTCTCTGGGAGTGAACACCCACAGAGGGGGAGCCTAGAATACTTGCTCTCTCTTTGGCGGCAGAATGAGCCTTACTGATTTCAGGCTTACTGGCGGGCGTTCCGGCCACCATCATTGGAAGGCTATTATTCAGCATGATCCCAGGCTGGGCAACAGAGTCCGGTGGAAGCGTACGATGCCTAAGTAGAACATCTCGCTCCCGTAATAACTCCTGCACTAGAGATTTTAATGCTTGATTTTCCCGCCTCAAATCTTCTAGCGTGTTAGCTTCTTTTTCTGGCTGACTATTGACTGGGGCATTGGCAATGGCCAAGATGGAGTCTTGCAGATCACCAACGTTAAGTCCTATTAGTTGGCCTAAAGCTGATTTTCCCATCTCTCCCAGCTGTCGGTAGGTGGGTTGTAGTGGGGTGACATGTCCTTCACCGGGAGGATTGGCAGGGTGAATGCCTAGGCTGCCTATATCAGGCAACTGCAGTTGGAGACTATGACTTCCAGGTGCAAGTTCTTCTTGAGGTTCTGTCATGCCGAGGTTACCTATCTGAAGGGAACTTGGGTCGCCAACTGAGGATGAGGACCCTATGGTATTGACGGCATAATAGATTTTGAAGTCCACACTGGGATCATAGTCTGGCCCTCTTTTGTCATTTTTGGAGATGGTGGGCATTTGAACAGGCAAGCCTGTTGATCCTTTCGATAGCCATCCACTGGTCCTCGGCCGCCTCTTAGGCTCCACTGTGGCTTCTGAGTGAAACGAAACTGGAGAGGATTCTCCAGTTGTAGGCGTCGGGGTCATGGCTGTCAAGCGGTCATCCATACGCCTCATGAGCTGTAGTAGGTCCTCCTGATCATGTCGGAGACGCCTAACTTCTTTTCTAAGCTTTCGAACGGCCTTCTGAATGGCCAGGCATTCGGACATTAGGAAGTAGCCCCCTGCTAGAGAGGCGCCTTGCCGGGCGGGGGTTGAGTCCAGACCCTTTGGCACATCCCTCGCTTGACTTTTCCCAGAGGTTTTATGAAGGACATTGATTGAAAATCTTAATCCTTGATGGATGTGAGATTGAGGGGGATGTTTCTTGGTGCTATTGCTTTCATTTAGAATTCGCCCAGCGGCCTCATGAAGCCTTCTTCTTACCATGCTCTCTCTTTGAGTATCGATCTCTCCACTTTGGACGAGGATCTCGATACAATCTTGCAGCTCTTCATACTCTCGGGTGGGGTGCGAAATCACAGCATGGTACTCGCAATATTTTGGATGAGCTTTCTCAATCTTAGTGTAGGTAGTAGGGGGGTCGTGCACCATAATGCGACCTTCCTCTAGAAGAATATCAAATATCTTCTTCGTGTTTTTCTTGGGAAAAGAGCACTGGTGGGAAGCCCTCCATCCTGGATACCACAAGGTGGGTTTTGTTCCACTGGGACGTGCTTCTTCTGCCCCCGGATCGGGGAATGTGAAGGCTGCCATTTGATAAATTTGCCGAGTTGGCCGATGGCTGATGACATTAGCCGAACGGGTCGCTCGGTCCCAGACGTGGGGTTGAGGAGGGTCAACCCGAGTCCCCCTCATTGTGATGAGCTGGTTTTGTATCGTTTCCTCCAGCTCATCTTTGAAGACATAGCAGTTTTCAATAGTTTGTCCCAATAAACGATGATATGGGCAGTAATTAGGGTCATCTGTTCTGCCGACCTCTTCTGGCTTCTTGGGCTCTGGTAGAGTTATCAGCTTATTCTTTATACAAAGGTTGAACAATTTGCGAGTATGCTCCTTCTTAAAAGAGTAAGGAGTCTTCAAGCGGTCGGCCAACCTCATGTTCCGTGACTTCCTTTCAGACCTTTTTTCGGAATCACCGGGCAATGCTGCTTCGCCGGTTTCAGTGGTGAGAGAGAAGTCCACCGCATTTGCCTCTCTTCCTGTCGTAGGATGCTCATTGGACGCCTTAAGCTTTGAGGGAACGAAAGTGGGATTATCTGCGAAGAACATTTCGATCTCCGCGACCGCAGAATTTAATTGGTCGAACCCCTTGATATTTGCCCCTAGAAGTCGCTCACTGACTTCGGGGGAAAGTTCTCTTCGGCAGATTGTTATAGCATCCTCTTGCGCCGGAGGATTGTCACACCTCATACTATAGTCCCTCCATCTTTTAATAAAATCCAGTGCGGTTTCTCCTCGCCTTTGCTTGAGCGAGCACAGTTCGGCGAGAGACACCTTCCTCTCGGCTAGCTGGAAGCGGTCAATGAACTTCTTTTGCAAGTCAGCCCAATCGACCATTGAATTTGGTTTCAGCCTGGAGTACCATTGAAATGCGCTACCAGTAAGAGAGGTTGCAAAGTATCGGAGGAGATACAACTCGTCAAGCGCGTGCTCACCCATGGCCGTTACATAGTAGGCCAGGTGTTCATGAGGCGACCCCTGCCCATTGAACTTTTGGAGCTTTGGCGCCTTTGGACAATCTAGCGGGAGTTTTTTAAATTGATGGTGAATAGGGTAAGGCACACTATACAAGTCAACAGTGGCCACCCCTTCGCCATGCTGGGCAAACTTATCTTCAATAATTTTTTCTATCATACGCCTTTGAGCGATGACTTCTTCAGCTCCCGGGGCCCAAGAGGATTGAGCATTAGGCGGGACCCTTGGCTCCTCAGTTATCGCCTCGGTCTGTAGGTCATAGGGAGGTACAGCCTGTTTGCCGACCCCAACAGGGTTAGGCACCCGTTGCTCCCGCCGAGGGTCTTGATTAAGCATCGGCGTTTGAGGTCTTTGAGCATTCAAGTTCATATGCCTCTTCATTTCAAGCATGAGATTGGTCATTTCAATGTGCCATCTCTGCATGGTTTCAAATTTGGCGTCATCAGACATCGCCTGGAAGGCGGCCTTTGACGGTGGCTCAAAAGCCAGATTGGGATAGGCATCATCATGAATGCTCATAACATTGTCAGCATCTGCTTCCACTCGGGGTGGCTTTTCGCCTTGGTTTTGAGGGAGTTCCTGGGCAAGAATTTCTTGGTGCTGCTCTTGGGAGGAAGTTCCCGCTTGACCACTGAGTTGGACTTGCAGACTCCTTCTAGCAGCGTTACGAGTATTGCGGTATACCGCATCTGTATCTATCGCCAAATTTGGCGCATTCACCTCGGCGGGGTCATTCGGATTGGCAGGATTGCCAATTTGTTCCATATGTTGCCTTCCGGAGGCGTAACAAGTGTAGATTTTCATACGCCCACCTGTCTCTGTCATTTGGACGACCCTCTGTCTCTTCGGAGCGTGGGCAGCAGGTCGAAGGGATGCCCCCAGTCTGCCAAAGACGGAGGTCCTTGTAGGAAGGGTCTCTGTTAGCCTTTCAAAGACGGAAACCCGCGGCAGGGGTGTCTGGGCACAGTTGCTCACTTTAGCTCGGATAGATCCAGAGCTTTGGGATATGAAGTTGGGTTTGCGATAAGCCCCCTTCCTCTTCCGCCCTTGCGTAGCGCCGGATGAAGCCATGTCGGCTTGGGGCTGGGTCCGCGCAGGCTTGGTGGCCCTGGCCTGCTTAATTGCCTGGGCCTCCCGCTTGATAACCCAAATTTGTTTGACCTTGCGGGGACGCCGCTCAGAGGCCTTATTGCTATCATTGGATTTGATTTTCTTTTTGAAATCCAGTCCATCCTCTCGCATTTTATGTAAGAGCGAGAAGCGATTGGAAGTGGATATATTGGGGACACATCGGTCCCGTGGAACCCTCGGTTCGGTGCCGTCGAGCCGAACACGTAGATCCCCGACAAGTATGGACTTGCCGGACCTTGAGGTCTTGGCTGGTGGCCTCCTATTCTGGCGGCGGCGATGCTGTCCCCATTTGGTAGGGACGACATCAGCAGTGAGCGTGTTCACAGAGAATACGCGAGTTTGGACCGGACGGAGCTTGTTGCCCCCAGCAACAACAGATGGGGCTGAAGAAGGTACCTCTTGTTGGACGGCAGGGATCACCCCCAAGAAGAAGGGGGAACCCACAACTGCCAGGAAATCCCCAAACACAAGGGGGACAGTGAGGTAGCCATGGCTCGCATGGCTGGCGACGGCGAACGGGCCGTAGGCAACTGCCGCCATTACCAGACTTTCCTTTGCTTTTGAATTGCTTCCTGTTTCCTCCTTCCTCCTGCTCAATAGGGAAGAAGAGTTAAGGTCTTTGTAAGGGCATTGAAAGAACTTTAGCAGTCAAATGAAGGGCGGGAAGAGTCCCACCGGGCGTGCCAGTCTGTTTACACGCGGGAAAAATATAAATGTATGAATACGATTTATCGAAAGGAAATCACATGCATATTTGTTTTGGATTTTTGAATACTTGCATATTGTAATTTCCGCGCGCGTGTTTAATCAGACGATTTAAGAGTTCGTGTACTGGACTCTTCCCCACCGACCGGAGTCGGTGTTAATTTACATCGGATAAATCCGAACACCCTTGATTAAAACTGCTAAACATTCCTTTCTTGCCCTCATAATATTGACTCTTTTCACCGAAATATTAGTTCGAGAGAAAATGTTTCCTTTTGCTCCAAGATAGGGCATCATTGCAATTTTTCCTCCATGCGAGAGTTTATTTGTAATATTTCCTTCATGGAAGGGTTTTAATGCAATTTTCCATCAAAGCCGGATTTTTATGTAATGTGCCTTTCAACATTTGTTCCTTCTGAAATTTCATTCATTTTTGCTCATATCTTGGATATTTGCACAATTTTACGAGTTTTGAGGGTATAATTGCAATCTTCAATTTCTTCATGAACTAGACATGTTGTTCGCCAACTTTGGACCCATTTGGGGATATGGGAACATTTTCTATAGACTTTCTGATTTCCAAAACTCTTGCATAACTCCTTGGGGCATTTATGTGATTTCCCAAGCCATAGGGGTAAATTTATAATTTTACACATTGAAACCTTCCATAGAGTCTTGGACATGAAAATATTCTAACATGCTCCTTTTAATCAATCAACATAGCCGCATGTAGTAGCATTTGAATCCTCTTGAATCCATTTGACTTCATTTGTACATAACAAGCTTGCTGGAGGGTACTTTAGTAAAGTGTCCTCCTTAAGTAAATCCTCCACATAAAATAGGGTTTTGTCTTAACAAAAACCCAACAAGAGAAGCTTGCGACCTGCTGGCTGCGCTGCCCCTTTTTCCTTGCGGCTGTGGACTTGCTTCTTGCTGTGTATCCTTTTTGCTGTCTTTCTGTGTATTCTTCCTCTTGCCGTTGTCTTCTTGTGGGAGCATCTTCTTATAGTGGTTTGGAGCAAGGGCGGAGGAGCTCCATTGGCCTTCTCCTCCGGTTGAATCCCAAGAGGCAAGCCCTTTGATCTTCCTCCTCCCTGTCTCTTCTCCTTCCAGCATTTATTTCTTCTTTTCTCTTCTTTTCTTTTCCTCTTCTTCCTCTTTTTTTTTGTAACCGCAAGGGCCATGGGCGGAGGGAGTTCCTCCGGCCTGCAGCAGGGCGGAGGGGCCTCCTCCGGCCTGCACAGGGCCAGCAGGGCGGAGGAGGTTTCCCTCCGGCCTGCAGCAGGGCGGAGGGAGCTCATCCGGCCTGCAACTGGGCGGAGGGGGCTCCTCCGGCCTGCAGCAGGGCGGAGGGTGCTCCTCCGGCCTGTGCACGGCGGAGGGGTCTCTTCCGGCCTGTAGCAGGGCGGAGAGAGCTCCTACGGCCTGCAGCAGGGCGGAGGGTGCTCCTCCGGCCTGTGCAGGGCGGAGGGAACTCCCTCCGGCCTGGTAGGTCCGGAGGGGTCCTCTTCATGCATTTTTTTTGCTATAAAAACATCCTTGTTCAGCATAAAAAATCCCTCTTAAAAATACATACTCTTGAGCTTGAGAATACATCGCTGAGATTAGTTTGTTCATATGCATCTATCAGCTGAGAGGAGGAACCCTCTGCTCCAAACACTGATGTCTTTAGGAGAGATGGATTCATCCAAATCTTGGCTGAACTTCATAGTACAGAAACCGAAGGTAAATGAACATTTTTATCTGGAAGGGCAGAACTAATTTGATTTGAATCCACCAATTCCTTTACAGAATTGCCAGGCTGAACTTCCAAGGGACATCCACCAGTAGGGAGTGAATCAGGCATCTGCTTGAAACAACTAAAATCTGCCCTTCTGTCCCTTTTTCCTTTTGAAACCTTCACATTCCTCAATATTTCAGTACCTTTTTTCTCAAAAGCCTTCTCCAGTTCTTGCAACTGTTTTTTTTTAGTTTCTTTATCTTTTCTTCCGCCTTCTCAAGTTTCTTAAGAGAGCGAGTCTCCGCTCTACCTAGAAGGTTGCACTGGGCCATCAATTCTTTGTAGTTCCAGTTGGCTGTGCTGACCTTGCAGCAGTTGCATCGGCGATGGTGTCTTCACTCTCCCTTTCATCATCTGATTCTTGCCTGGATTTTGCATCAGTGTCCTCTATCATGACATGGGAAAGGTGGACATCATTCAGTCCATTCTCTTGACATGTGTTGTCCTGCACGTCTTGACTTTTCAATGAAGCATCCTGATCTACTGAACAGTCTACTGTATCATTGGAACTTGACGAAGTGGATTCAGACTCAGTCTGGGAATAATCAGCAGCATTAATATCCTTTTTATACCTTGCAAGCAATTCTTCTATATCCTATTTTTACAAAATCTGAATTTTGTAAAAATATTTTATGGGATCAACACGTACATGTCCAATTTGTTAGATAGATAAACACATATTTTAAGCTAATTAGCATGCACATTTGGATTTCCGCACGCGTGGTTTGTCAGACGATTTAAGGTTTGAGTACTAAGACATTTCCCCACCGACCAGAGTCGATGTTAATTTATATCGGAACGGGTCCGAACACCTTTGATTAACTGCCCAAGACCTTCTTACCTTTACCGTATCAGCTTCGCCAAAATTTTAGCCCCAGGGGAGGACTCCCTTGCCCTAAGAGAGGGTGCCATTGTAATTATCCCTTTACATGAGGGCTTATTTGTAATTTTCCTTCTTAGAAGGGGTTCTTTGTAGTTTTCCCTTTTGGGAGGGAGTTATTTACAATTTCCTCCCTTTGGAGGGATTTATTTGTAGTTTTCCCATTTGGAGGGGTTTATATGTAATTTTCCCCTTTGGAGGGATTTATATGCTATTTTTCCTTGATCAAAGGTATATTTGCAAGTTTCTAACCACCGGGGTGTTTCTGTAATTTTCTCACCATCAGAGGTGTTCTCATATATTATTTGATTTTTCTACATTTTACTGTATTTTTTCCGTACTTTTGTGCAATTTCTCAAAGTTTCGGAGTAAATTTACAATTTCTGAACTTTGGCATAAAGCTGGGATTTTTGTCCCATTTTGGAGGACATAATTTCACTCTTTGAACCCTTCTCTTGAATTTTTTGTATTTCAGCATTTTTCAAACACCTCCTGGATATTTATACAATTTTACAAACTTTTGGGGTAGAAACGCAATTTCTGACTTTTGTAGGGTTTTCTTCAATATAAGCACATCCAAAAATCCCAGCACTTAGAGTCCCTTGGGTTTCTTCATAATTTGTTTTCAAACATAGTAAATACCAAGGTTTGACAAATCGAGACGGGATGGGGCGAACTACCCGTCCCGTCCCGTCCCAGCCACAGACCGGGACGACCGGTCTGTGGGACGTAACTGGTACGATCTCATATATTATTTATGTTATTTTTTAACAAACAGATATTGTAGGCGGGTTGGTTAGAGGTCTCATTTTCAACCGGGAGTTCACCGGTTCGAAACGTGTGGGTTACATGTTTTTTTGTTTCTTTTTAACATTTTCAGTTGAAAAAAACGTCAAAACCGTTGACAATCCCCAGATTCAAACTCGGGACACGTTACAAAACACGTAAAGACCGTCTAACCAACTGAGCTAACAATTTTCTTGAGTTATTTTACATATACTATATATATAAAGGCCATTTTTTCATCTCGGTACGCAGCGGTACGAGACTGTACCGTCCCATCTCGGGCCGTGACCGGGACGGCTGGGACGGCAAACCCTAGCAAATACATCATTCTTTTCCTCAAAGGGTATCTTTTCACAACTATACCCCAACATGGGGGATTATGTGCAATTTTCCTTTTGACTTATGTTTGAACTCCTTGGAGAAGGCCGCCCCCTTCTCACCTTGCGCAGGCTTGCAGCAGGGCTTCAAGGCTCTCAAGGAACAAAGGAGACTTCAAGTCTTCAAGAGTTCGAGTCTTATTCCCAAGCTTGCTTCCTCTCCTCTTTTTCTTCCTTCGTGGCTTTGAGGAAGGATTCTCCTCCTTTTATAGGGGGTGGAAGAGGCCAGTAAGTAGGCCACCCCCAATAGATTTTGTTGGAGGTAGGCCCTCTCATCCCTTCACTTTCCATCTCTTCATCTTCCCTTTTTTTTAATGTATATGGAGTCCAGGGGGAACCACCCCCGGAGGTGTGCGGCCGCAAATGAAAGGGGGGGAGGGACCCCCGATGGGCCTGACCGGTAGTCTCCCCCCTCTCTCTATCTCTCTCTCTCTCTCTCTTTATGCAGAGGGGGGGAGGACCCCTGGTGGGAATGACCGGGGGTCTCCCCCGGTCTGCTGCCGCGGAGTGCCACCCTCGGCGGTGTGCAGAGTGCCACCCCCAGTGGACATCACCAGGGGGAGCATCCCCAGTGGGGAGTCACCGGCGGTGGGTTCCCCCAGTGGCTCCTGGGAGCCACCGGGGGGGGTGGCTCATCCCTGGTGGGTTTCTACCGAGGCAGCCCACCCTCAGTAGGACTCCACCCGGAGGGAGAGAGAAGAGAGGAGAGGAAGGGAGGTCCCCCCCTTTGTGCAGTCAACGCCTATAAAAAGGCTCTTTTCTGAGATTTTTTTAATCTTTTCTAGCCTTCCTCGCAGCAAAGGACACGTGCGGCTCTTTTTGTTTGTTTGTTGTGCTCTCTAGACACCGTATTGTTGTCCCTTGACTTCGGGATAATGACAAATTTGTTCAAGGCCATGGAAATATTCCAATGACATTAAAACGTAATCTTGTGCGGGTTTAAGCCCCTTGGTGCATAATTTCACACCGCACGTCCGGTGTTTGACAAAATATCCACTCATCATAGAGAGCTAAAAACTCGACTTAACGTGAACTTTTGTTAAATAATTGTGTGACCTTATGTCGCTCGCCGGGCGTTTGATAAAATGTCTAATTGTAGACTTTAGAGTTGAAATTTTGATCTTGTAGAACGGGTGTGAAAATTTTGTACCGCTCACTAGGTGTTTGACAAAATGCCCAAGCGCCATAAAAGGTTAATAACTTGATCTGGTGTGGAGCGTATTGGTGACTTACACCATTTCGGCTGCCCACCAACCGTTTGACAAAAATATCCATGAGCCTTCAAAAGCTAAAAAGCTTGATTTTATCGAGCAGATCTGTATGACTTTGTGCCGCTCTTCTTGTGTTTGATGAAATGTTCATGAGTAGCTATGTGATGGTGATGGCCATATATCGCTTCATATCATGTCATAATACTTTTTAATTTCTGTAATTTTCTGAAATCATTAGGAATTATGAATTTTATGGGGTTCAACCGCTACCAGCCGGACAAGGGTCTGGGCGCATACCTTTAAGGAAGAACCAAGCCGATCCCTGATTGCGAGTTGATTGATCGGAGAGGCATTGGTTATAAAGAGCATCCACATTTTCTCCTATCAGATTGGCAGCCGCTTACCTGGACGCTGCAAGATCATTTTGTCAGGGGTCCACTACAACCAGGACACGATACCCGCACGCCTGCATTACATAAGAATGTCAAGAAGGATGTCGCTTGTCACATAATGGGCCCATCTTCCTTTCCGGAAGGCCTTGATGCCGATATGGAGGACTTCTTTGGTACATTTGAGTGGTTATTCCAAGAATCTCACATATACAAGGAGCCACGGTATGGCGCCAAAAAACAAGGAGATTCGATCATTGATTTGCAGAAGGGCGAAAGTTCTATCATTCATATTACCTTGTCACCCTCTCGTCTGTTATCCATTTTTCAAGACCTAGACACTATGCCTCCCGTGCCTCCCATTTTTATCAATCTATCTCCACAAATGATCTCGATCACCCAATTTGATCCCCGTCTCTATGCAAGTAAACTCTCTCAATTCCTCTCATCTTCGAATATATCTTCATCATTGTCACTTCCACCTTCTAATTCTTCCTCTTCTTCTTACCCCTCTAGTTCCCTCCTTCGCACCTCCCATCTCTCTTGCTGCATGATCTCGGATGAATCCCAAAAAAGATGTCAATTTTCAAACTCAGGTGTCGTTCGAGCCTAGAATTGGGTCCTCATCAAATCGACGAGGATATCCAGTTTAGCGTTGAGAGATCGGAGGGCGTCTGGGTCCCCGGAAATGGGTTGTCCCCCTGCGGCCGGTGGAGGTAGGACAATGGCCTGGTTGTTGGAAAGGGAGCCAATCGAAGAGTGCGAT
This sequence comes from Amorphophallus konjac, assembly GCA_022559845.1. Classification (NCBI taxonomy): domain Eukaryota; kingdom Viridiplantae; phylum Streptophyta; class Magnoliopsida; order Alismatales; family Araceae; genus Amorphophallus; species Amorphophallus konjac. The sequence continues at coordinate 38,741 of JAHNEJ010001289.1, read as the reverse complement.
GGCACAGGTTCCCTATCCACGGCCGCTGGTGCCTCCCCTTTTTCACCGGTGTTTCTCCTACTGTTACTTCTCCGCACCATATTGGTTTCTTGTTCGTTTCCCACAGACGGCGCCAGATGAAGAGGTGTGATCTCGTGCTGAAGCCTGAGCCGTCCGATCTTCCTCGATCACTGAATGTGGCCACCCTAGATTAGAACTCTGCAAGGTGGGAAACGGATCAGGGGGCCAAGGGGAATAACCTTGGGGAAAACTCTCTGATACTTAAGTCAGCAAAGTAGTAGAGCGCTGTGCGGAGGAGAAGAAGGAGACAGGGGATGGGCACGAGATCGCTCTCCACCAATAAGGGTGGCTGAGAGTGCTCAGAATCGCTTACCTTTTCCGGAGGGCTTCCTTTGATTTTTATAATGATTCAGTCTCTCTTGGGGACAGGGGGAGGGGGAGTGTTCAGAGGGCGTTACCCCTTAAATACGGGCTCTCCCTCGCTCGAGGGCGTTTACACTTCCTTCATCTTGACTCTCGGGCTTCCCTTGGCCGATTACGCTCGGCCGCCGCTTGGACTCTTCCTCGAGCGACCGTTACTCGGACTCCCGGGCCCGGGGGCCACCTAGGTTGAGTCGGTCCGAGTGAGTTAGGTTTCTTGGCAAGTGGGCCCAGTAATAGGGATGTCACTTGTTGGGCTCCGCGGGTCCAATTGGGCTGCTTTGGGCAACATATCTTCTGGGCCGCGAATTTACCCCTCTCTAGGTGATATGGTAGTGAAACGTATCTTTGTTAGACCTGGAGGTCCCAAGTCTAAGCTGCAGGCATACTGGGTAGGTCCTTACGTCATCAAGGAGGTATACCCTCGGAACGCGTATCGTTTAGTCAACACTGAGGGCGAGGAATTATCTCATCCGTGGAATGGATTGTACCTTAAGCGCTTTTACGCATAGAGTCAAGTCGGTGATAGCTTCACGCTGGGGATCTGAAATTCTCTCCCCAATCGCTAAGGGTGACCCCGGGTGCGGCCCACACACACCACACGGCAAGCTGTAGCCGACTCCTTTAAGTAACACCGTTGCTACTTTGGCCATATCTAAGATTGTGCAAAAGTCTTTTCTCTTCTCCGCTCAGCCTAGTGTAGGGGCAAAAGGTGGAATGGGCAAGACAACTAACCTAGACACTTACCGACGAGAGGAGGTCTCAAATAGGATAGTCTATTAAGACCTACAAGTAGGAGAAAGTCTATCAACATCTAGCCAAAAGGGCAAGAAAAATAAAAGAAAATAAAAAAATAAGAGAAAGAGACATGGCAAGAGTGGCAGCACAGTTTTCCCGCAGGACGTCATGAGCCCAGTCGTATGGATGCATCAAATAAAGTAGGTCCGAAAAAGATAAAGACATAAAATCCCGACGTAACACAGAATCTCTAAGGGTAATGTTATAGAAGGAAGTCAAGTCCTAATTCCTTTACACCTACTATGGCTTACCCCCAAGATTTCTTCTCTTTCTCCTTATAAGGACTAGATCGCATCCCGGGTATGGCCTTAATAGGGGCACCGTTAATTAAAGGTAATTGGCTACTATGCACTATCTCTAATGCATGCCACACTCGAAAAGATTCTTGATCAACAACACTACTTTTGGAAGGATAGATGGTGCACAGAGTATCCTCTTGAGGACCTCTTTCCTAAACTTTATGGGGTTGCAATAGAGCCGATGGCAGTGGTGAGTCAGTTGTTCGATAGGCAAGCAGGGGGCACTTGGAGCCCCACTTTCAAAAGGCACCTGTGGGATGAGAAGATTGAACAGCTTGAGAGTATGCTTCAACTTCTCCAACAGCACAGACCAGTTTGAGAGCAAGACAGACGAATGGGTGTGGAGATGGGACAAGGGGGGGCATTTCTCAATCAGGTTGGTGTATCAGCTGGTGGCTGACAGTGGGCTGTGGCACCCCTTGCATAGAGAACTATGAAAGGCTCCCTACTCAAGATAGACTCGCTACATTCTTACGTGGTATCTAGACACGGTGTTGCTTGTACGGGACAGAGGAGGAGAGCATGGACCATCTCTTCATTGACTGCCACTTCGCCTAGGATGTGTGGCGGCATATATTAGCTAGAATACATAGTGTCATGCAGCCCAGGTGAACGGTTCAGCAACTCTTGAAGGATTGGCATAGGTACTGGCCGCTCAAGGCCGATAGGCGGATTTGGTGGCTCATCCTGCATGCTACATTGTAAGCCGTATGGGGTAAAAGGAACAAGAGAATCTTCAAGAATGAGGCTACAATACCAGAAGAAGTAGAGGATTTTGTAATTGATAGGGTTAGAGAGTGGGCTACTCTGCTATGTAATGCAGATGCACACTACTCGGTGCTTTTATCCTTTTGGGGGGGTCAAGAGGGACGCACCTTATTGGTGGGTCCTGCTTCCTTTTGTATAGGGGTGTAAAGGGATGTTTTGAGAGCACACAGTCTATACTTGTAAATCCCACTTTCCTTCCTTTTATTTATATATACAGTGGTACCAACCACTTTCAAAAAAACATGACATTAACATTTCATCTAATAGTTTTTGAGTTGCACCAACCAAAGAAGAATCATGCCTGCCCAGCACCTAAACACCTGGTGCTTTGGCTCTAGGGGTCTCTTATAGAACCTATGGGCACTTTCTTCTTAATCTTCCAATAAGGCTAATGTCCTACAAAACCAACAAAAACGCCCAGTATGCCATGTCCTCATGCACATCAGGAAAGTCTGCTGGCTGCTGCACACATTGCAGTGTGGTGAGTAGGGATGATAGTCTCATACCAGATAAACAAATCTGCGTGAGCTAAAAACTCTTCCAGGTGATCACTTTGGTGCCTTCCGCTCCACTTGTGTCATGCCCAGAATTAAATGGTGCCATGGAAGGGTGGGTCCGACATGCACCCAAACTCCTGAACTCATTTACATGGAGGCTTACCAGCATTGTTTAAATGAAATTTTAAAAGGTATATTTACATATATGCCCATAGAATCTTCATATTCTATTTTATATCCCTACGTTCTTCATATTATCATATAGATCCCCATGATAAACCATATATAAATATACCTGCAGTCACCTACTGTTTATTTAACTTAAGTTTAGGTAGATTAAGATAAAAAAAGACTAATCTATCCTTGGTAGTCTTCTCACATAATTAAGAAAATGACATATATACCCCTATATATTTCATATATCTTGTATATCCCTCTAAAGACCTTATATTTTATATGTTCAATAGAATATTCTGTTAACTTTGACATGTTAGGGCATGAAGAGCATAACTGGAACAATATTCCTTAATATGGGGGTATATACTATAATACATAAGATTATAGGGGTATATGTGTAATTAACCCTTTTGAAAATTTATTAAACCTTGCTTTGAGCTGAATCAAACCAAATTATTCCGGTTTTCATTTGGCTCAGATTCAAGAAAAAGTATTCAAAACCAAAACAAACCAAACTGTTCACAGCCCTAACATGACTTATTATATCTTTTTGCCCACTGAGAAACATTACATCAACACATCTTGCTTGATGACTTATTATATCTGTTTGCGAAGGTCAGCATGTGTTCTTAGCGGTACAGTTCAATGAGCAAGAATAATAAAATGGACATCAATATTGGTGCCTCTCAGAGGGTACGTCTGCCTTAGTTCTTGCTTTAGGAACTTACCAAACAAAAAGACTTAATCTTGCTTACCGTATCCTATTGATTGAATCTAGCCAAAATTTTCTCCACTTCTTGTTTGTTTTTTCCACATTTACTTGATTTGATTTATAAAAGTTATTTGATTGTTTTTCACAATAAAAGATTGTACCAGAGTTCCTCCTCGAATATGAGATGGTGTAGCAATTCATGAATTCAATTAAAGTGTGCGCCAAATAAAAGGCATCAATTATTATCCACGGGTAATGATAAGAAGATTCTTATCTTTCACAGGAAAGTCAACCAAACTGCAGGATGCAAGAAGGATCAAGTTAATGGGAAAATGCTAGAGTCTATAAAAGAAGATGAGCAAGGTTGAACTTCAAATGAATTCTAGAGCAGGACAGCAGCATATCATATGGATTGTGTCCCACAGAAGTTCCCGTTTGGCACACGTGCAGAAGTTGCCAAGTTGATGTATCATGGATGGTTTTCTAGAAGGTGAACAACTAAAGTGCACCACCTCAAACTGTTATGCAAGTTTTGCTGTTGCGCTGAGACACTAAGGTGCAACTCCTCACCATTCTCACTCCTCCCATAAGGAAAAAAACACAAAATGGAGGATATCCCTTGCCCTGGGCAGATACCAACAATAAGAACTCTTGCCAATGCCGACAATCTTCACTTTGCAACACCTCGCCATTCTCAATATGCACACCTTTAATGAATGAAACTATATTTCACTAGGACATGGGACATTCCAACTAATGTCATCAGCCCAAATATATGAAGTCCAATGATACTAAGGAATGCTACTAAATGCAAGTCTAAATAAAAATACCTTTGAGGCAATAAGAGAAGATGAGCAAGGTTGAACTTCAAATGAATTCCAGAGCAGGACAGCAGCATATCATATGGATTGTGTCCCACAGAAGTTCCCGTTTGGCACACATGCAGAAGTTGCCAAGTTGATGTATCATAGATGGTTTTCTAGAAGGTGAACAACTAAAGTGCACCACCTCGAACTGTTATGCAGGTTTTGCTGTCGCTCTGAGACACTAAGGTGCAACTCCTCACCATTCTCACTCCTCCCATAAGGAAAAAACCACAAAATGGAGGATATCCCTTGCCCTGGGCAGATACCAACAGTAAGAACTCTTGCCAATGCCGACAATCTTCACTTTGCAACACCTCGCCATTCTCAATATGCACGTCTTTAACGAATGAAACTATATTTCAGCAGGACATGGGACATTCCAACTAATGTCATCAGGACCCCAAACATATGAAGTCCAATGATACTAAGGAATGCTACTAAATGCAATAGTCTAAAAAAAATACCTTTGAGGCAATAAAAGGTGCAACAATCCCTGATTTATTTTTTTTCACCTACAGATGTCTATAAACGAAAGACTCAAAATTGGAGTTGTATGCAATCACCATACGCTAGTTTTAGCCATAACCAATCAGATATCAGTGCAGAAAACAAAGAAGTGACAGAAGAGAAGATACAGAATCTACTCACTTCCCATCAACCAAGGAATCGAATGTGAAGTAAACTAGGTGCTGATCCGGATTATGCACATCCTGCTCGAGCCGGATTGTGTCCTTGTGCACATTGACATTGTTCTTGATGGTGACAGCCTTCTGGTGCTCGACATAGGGCGGAGGTGGCTGTTGTGCCGCCATGAAGGAGGAGGAGGAGGAAGGAGCATAAGGCATTGGCGCGGGCGGCGCCCACATGGCACTCCCATGATTATGCGCATAATATGGGTTGTTCGTCCTCCCCGGAAACACCATGCCGAGGTCCGGATAGCCGCCCATCGCGGGCTGGGGGTAATAATAGTAGGCGTGAGGCGGCGGCGTGGGGCACGGCAGCAGCGCCGGGTAAGGACCGGACTGGTGGAGCGGGAAGCACGTCACCGACGCCAGGTGAAGCGCGTCCGCAGTGAATGCATAGCCGGGCGGCGGCAGCGGGAAGGTAGAGATTGTTGGAGGGTTAGGAGAAGTGGGCAGAGAACGGTCAGACGAAGAGGAAGTGAAAGAGTGAGGGGAAGAAGAGAGGAATTGCGAAGAGGGAGAAGACGGTGGTGGCGGAGGAGGCGGAGGTGGAGGGGGGTATTGGTAGTGGCCATTGTGAGGATGCGGCCACCCGTTCCTTCGCTTGCTCGACCCAACCCCCATCAAAGCGCCCTCCTTTCTTGCCCCTTCTCCTCTAGGAAATCGTCAAGAGAGAAAAAGGAGGGAACTTGCCGGCAGGATCTCTTCTTCTGCTCTTCCTATTCATGAGGAGGCCGAGACCCCCGTCAGGACCTCCAACGAGGGGAACCTCCATGGACGCAGAGCTCCATCAGACGCCGCGGAAGAACCCCAGGCGAGGTCACTGCGATCCCGGAGAAGGCGCGAATGCTCTGGTTCCTTGCAACCGCGATGGAGACAATGGAAGAGGGGAATCCACCGGGGAAGGAGGGTGGGAAGGAAGCGGAAAGGAGGGGAAGGATCGCGCGCTGGCGACGAGGAGGAAGAGGAGGATGCTGGGGGCGTGCGAGGGGGGAATGCGGGGGAAGTTGGGAAGGTTCCTTGCTTTGGAGGTGCTGCTGCTGTTGCGCGTCTGGTTTGTTTGGGTGGGGGGGTGGGGGTAATAAGAAGCATCAGGGAGGACAGCCAGCCCACCCAAACTGCCCCTGAGGTTGCCCAAAAATGGTAGCATCTGCGTTATCAAGGTTTCTTTAGCATGCTCAGCAATTTTTCCAAGGTGCAGTTTTTATTTTTTATAATTTTTAAAGGTCTAGTGAAATACCATGTTCGATTCAGAGAGAGTCAAATACGATGCCATGGGTCGATTAAGTCGCATGTATACGAGGAGAGAGTGTGGACCCCTCACAATTGTCTCTCGTCGATTTAATATCCGCCCTCGATATTTCGATAACAAAATGACCCTAAAGAAAAATTTAAATAGAGTCTTTATTTTCTCTTCCACTTCGGAATTGAATTTACCTCGTCCCCTTCTCTTTTATCCGTCAAAATCCTTATCATACCATCTAAATCTATTTTTTTATGAAAATATCAAATAATATTTTAATGTTAGCATTTAGAGTGGCTGAATGTTGTATATTATAGACCTAAGTATTAAAATATATTAACACTTTAATATTAAATACTTATAATACTTGTGTTTGAGGTTCCCGTGACAAAGGGAATCAAACATTATGGTGAGGGGCATCAGATAAGAACGAGAAAAGGTAAGAAACAAGAGGATAAAGTGGAATTTGATAGAGAGAAAAAAAATAAGGCCCAACCTCCCCTAGGGGTCCTAATTAATTATCTAATTTTTAATATAATATTTTATTAGGAAAATGATTCAAATCAATTTTGTTTTTATGTAGTTAGGAAGGTAGGATATTGACTTTGATACTAATGCTTTAAAATATAAGATATTAGTATTGTAATTGTCATTATTTGGGTCTAAAGCCCATTAATTGGGCGTCCGTTAAGGGCGCAGCCCAAGTCCCACCTGGACTCCGACAACCCACGGTCGGCCGACACAAAGAACTCACCTGGGGTGAGATTGTAGTAGACTAGGGAAGAATACTCCCTTTGATTTCCAAGTTGGGCATGGACTCCGCCTTGAGCAGGCCGCCCTCTCTCCTAGTCACGCTGTGAATTTGACGTCTTAATATAGAAGGGAATTCTTCCATGTCCAAGCATGACATGCATTGTTCTTCCTGGTTGGTTTATTATCTCCCACATATCTATAAATAAGAGGGTAAGGGGAGAGAAAGCAAGAGACTATATATAGTTCCCTATGCCCCATAGAGAGGAAAGAGAGAGAGCATCGCCCTCCTCTTCTCCCCTTGCTCCCATCGCCGCCGTCTCCTTCCCCACCATTACTCGCCATTGGGGCCGCAGCACTCTACTAGTGGCGCCGCTCAATGGTGTTGTTGTTGTTGCTTCTGTAGCAGCCGCCACAGCACTTGTTGTTCGTAGGCGACCCCACCTCACCGCGCTGGCGTCACTACTAGTACTACTCGTGCAACCCTACTTGCGAGAGAGAGAGAGAGAGAGAGAGAGAGAGAGCATGTCATTGCTCTCTCTATTCCGCATGTGTATGTGCGTGTGTGTGAGGAAGAGAAGAAGCGGGCCATGATCTGCCCTACCTCGCATGTAAGAGAGAGTTAGCCGCTCTCTCCCCCTCACACTCATCTCCGCCTTCCTCCCTCCACTCACTACTACAAGGAGAAATAAAAAGGAGAAGACCGCCACGCCTTGTAAGGATAAGGCTGTTGCACATCATCTCCGTGGGTGAGTTGTAACACCTCGATTTTACGAAATGTGTATTGGGTTAACTATGTAAAGAGGCTATTACGGTGGTCTATTTAGTGAATCTGACCCCATTAAGAGGAATTCGTGACTTCAAGAGAGCAGTCCGTTATTATAGCATAACTTTGTGTGTGAATGTCCAAAAAGGATGAAATTAATCTCATTGGAAAGATAACTCGATTATCTATAATGTTTGTGTTGAGCACTTTTAGATATCCGGCCGTTTAGTAAGACAAAAATGTCAAATAATGAGATATAATATTGGACGATGAGTTAGACTTGAGATAGCCGCTTGGAGACTAATTGAACTGACTATCAAGTGAGATAGGTGGAGAAAATTGAGATAGGCGGATGAAGAGAGTGAGATAGGTGAAGTTGAGATACGCGCTAAGATAGGCTAAGTGGCTGAGATAGTTGTTGGATACCTGAAGTTGAGATAGGTGAAGTTGAGATAGACGTAAAGATAGGATAAGTGGTTGAGATATGCGTTGAGATAGGCTAAATGGTTGAGATAGTCGCTGGAGTTGAGATAGTCGTTGGAGTTGAGATAGTCGTTGGAGCTGTGATAGTTGCTAGAGATGAGATAATTGTTGAGATAATCGACTATGTTGACTTAGTTTCATTTTAGTTTTGACTAAGTGAATTAACTTTGCATTATGGAGCCTTTATCACACTTAATGACATTTTAAGACTAATTATACCTGAAAATGTTAGAATGGGGCAATAGTAGACTCGTTAGAAAGATAATCTAATTACCCTTAAATCTCGTGTTGAGTAATTTTACTAATTATGCTATTTACTAGGTAAAAAATGATAAAATCAAAATTAGGTAGTGAGTAAAATTATAATTTTACCACTCAATAGAGTCAGAAGTTATATTATATGGGTTAACATGTGGTTAACGTAGGAGAACTGGCTTAAACCTAGAGAATTAAAAACCTGAGCATGAACCCAAGTGTTGTCTGTCAGAAGTTAGCAAGGTTAGGTAAGGGGTACGCCAGAGATCAACAAGGAAGGGCAGGGATGTATGCCAGAGGTCAACAAAGTAAGGTGGTAGCTGTTAGAACAGATGGCAAATATCTTGGTTAAGGGTAAATTAAATAATTCTCCTTGAGGACTGTCTATTTAAGCCTGGGTTACCCTTCTTGTTACCCCTTTGTTTGCCTAGAACGTCCCAGTAGGAACCAGAGAGGAGGAATCGTGGGAGTAGCAGGAGGAAGAAGGTCAAGAAGATGAGTTTTAGATTATTGCTCTTGTTACCCAGAGGTGAAACTTGATCATACAGTGCTGTCTTGGGGGTGTCAGGAGCAGACGATCATCTCTAGCGAAGAGGAAACCCGTAGGAGTAGTTCTGGGAGGCAACGAAATAGTAGAAAGTAGGGAGCCAGCAACAGTTAAGGATCCCTCAGTTCTGGTAGGTATCTGAACAGATCGAGCATATATTATTTGTTACTTTTATTATTTTAAATTTATTTTGGTATTTAGAAGTTAAATGTGCATGCAAGGGCAGTAGTGATCATGCATGGTCGAACTTGAAATGTGCATGTTATCAGTATATTTGCAACATGTATCAGTATATTTCTTTTCCTGATCTGTTGTGAACCGTAGTTGTGACACTATCCATGTTTATTAAACAATTAAAGTTGTCCAAATGAAAGGCAATAAAAATGTTAAAATGAGATTGTGCACTTGGACAGAGCCATCGTAAAGAGGGGTAGGGTACCCAGGTAAGCCTTTGCCCGGGGATCCTCGTCCGAGGACGGACGGACAGTAGAATTCGAAAGCCAGACGGGACAATGATCTAGTGGATGGTGAGGTAAAGTCTTCCGATCCTGTACAGTTTGGATCAAAACTAGTTGGTACAAGTGTTGGGCCATCCGTGGTAGTGTCGCGTCTCTGGGCCACAGTGATTTTCTCCTTGTGTCATGGATTAGATGCAGTCCGAAATGTGCAAGCAAAGGTGATTCGAACATTTCATGTAGGTGGGGTTTAAACTGTGAAAAAAGAATGACATGATTGTGTGAGGCCGGTGTAAATGAATGCCTATATGTAGTCATATGATTCTAATGAACATTGACCTGCAGGTCTCCTGTAAAGCTAAATACCTGACAGTGACACTTCAGTAATGTTTAGATCCTTTGATTTATGTATATATTAGAACATGCTGAGAAATGAGTATATATATATATATATATATATATATATATATATATATATATATATATTATGCATGAAAGTCTTTCAGCTTTTTTTATTAAAAAGTTTATTATATGATATGCATGTGACTAGTTTTTCAAATGCCTATTGAGTCTTAGGACTCATACCTACGGTCTAACATTTTTCAGGGAGTTAGGAAGTGTGTTGATTACCCGCGAGTAGGAGTTTAGAGGAGGGAGCTCGAGGAGATTCCAGCAGCCGCCGTACATAAGATTTTAATTTCATTATATTGATGGTGGTTCATTTGTAGCAGAAAATTAAACAATGTTGTTTAGATAAGTCTGAGTGTGATCTTGGAAAATTTTTCTAGTACGTGGGTTGTGCATTACGATTTATGTGATGTAAATAAATTTCAAGATTCAGAATTATGCAATGGATTATGTGACGTGAATTATTTGTGTTTGATATGAACGGAAATGGTACGGTCATATTATGAGAACCCTAAATGGTATGGCCTTGAGTGCCTTACAGATACCCCGGTTCATAGTGATTGAGGAGTGTAAGGTGACGCTCCTCGATCGGGCACCGGGTGTCCAGGGAAGGGGGCGCCACATGAGTTGTCATCCCACAATCTTTTAAGAAGGACATCGTCCTTAGGTCTTGGAACGTGGATTTTTAAAGATAGAGTCTCGTACGTAACTTTTTTTAACTCAAAGGTAATACTTGCAAGGTGAGACGAGGATTCCCGTGCATCCCTTCATTGTGGAAGGGAATGGACGTTCCACCCCGATCACCAGGCAAGCATTTTCATTAAGGAGTGCATAAAGTAAAAGAATAGTACAGTGGTAGGGGGGAAGGGGGCACTCAAACAGATAGGGGCGAAAGAGGGTGTAGACGACAGGAGTCGTCCACCCTCGAGGGAAAGAAAAACAATGATATAAAGTAATGATGAAAATGTGATGGCCAGAGAGGTGTAGACGGCGGGAGTTGTCGTCCACCCTCGTCTGTCTTAGGAGATGGAGATAACGAGATCAACTCAAGGAGAGAGAAAGAAAATAGGGATGCGGAACGGACTCCGGTACGTGGAGAAGATAGGGGTCGAAAGACCCTCTCGCGTAAACTGACCCCTTCCCAGTAAGCGTGACTTACCGTTCCACGAGTAATTTTTCATATACCGGGAAGTCCGAGAATCTATGTAACAGAAATGGAGAGACACGTAAACTCAGAAATTACAACGGTATATCATTCTCCAGACAATTATAAGGACAATGCGAACAAAGACGTACCACCACAGGACATTGGTCTTTGTGGGGTTCTAACCGCAATATAATAATATCAGCAACAATGAATATATATGTACATATTAAGACCACCGCAAGACATTGGCCTTACGGGATTTTTACTGCAGCATAAATAATAAATATTATATGTGCATACCACCGCGAGACATTGGCCTTTGCGGGGTTTTCGCAGCGATTAAGTATAACTATATACAAAAGACCATCGTGAGGTATTACCCCTCCGCGGGGTTTTTATTACAATAACTATATATATACAACAGGAAAAGAAAAAGGGATCAAATAAACCGCCGCGAGATGTTACTCTCCGCGGGGTTTTAGAACGATGATAGGGGGATGCTAAAATCAAATGGTTAGGGGTTAGGAGGTTAGCGTGCAGAAATTAAATTACTGGAATGAAGATGGTCGCGGGAGATGACCCACCGCACCAGTTAGATAAGACCACCGCGAGGAACGGGTTCCTTGATCGGGGTCAGAACAAAAGAATGCAGAAAATTAAACCACCGCGAGGAACGAATTCCTTGATCGGGGTTGGAATTGAAAGTGCAGAAAATTAAACCACCGCGAGGAACGAGTTCCTTGATCGGGGTTGGAATGAATATACAGGAAATTAAACCACCGCGAGGAACGAGTTCCTTGATCGGGGTTGGAATGAATATACAGGAAATTAAACCACCGCGAGGAACGAGTTCCTTGATCGGGGTTAGAATAAATAAGGAGGGGATCAAATAAACCGCCGCGAGATGTCACTCTCCGCGGGGTTTTGAAGCGATGATAGGGGAGGGTTAGAGTTAAGCAGTTAGCGGTTAGGGTGTTAGAATGCAGAAATTAAATTACTGAAGTAAAACGGTCACGGGAGATAGCCCACCGCACCAGTTAAATGAGACCACCGCGAGGAACTGGTTCCGTCAACGGGGTTTGGTCAGAAAAATAAATAACAAAAGAAGGGGAAGAGAAGTGTGATCGCCAGGGGCTGAGAACCCCACAGGAAATGTTCTGATCGCGTTCACCGCCGAAGCGGGAGCAGTGCGGGTCCTCTCTTCCTCTTCCGTCGGCCGGCCGACGAAGAGGGCCTTCTTTGGTTACCCTGATTTTATTATTCTTTTTGTTTTGTTTTATCTTTTGTTATTATATTTTTTTGGAGTTTTATTGCTTTTATTATTTTTTTATACTTTTATGTCTTTTAGAGAGACGTGAGAAGATGAAGAAAGAAACCGAGAGGTAGATGATAGAATAATATAATAGGATATAAGGAAAAACCACTAAGAAAAATATAGGTAGAGTGAGAGACGTATTTTAGACAAAATAGAAAAGAACGGGAATGGAGATTTAATGATATATGATAACAACAAGAGAGGGGAGATAGACTTCCTTTTAGACAAAATGGAGAGGGATGAGGGTGGAACTTTAACAACAAATAACAATAATAAGGGACAGAACTAAAATGGGATGAGGGAGATGATAGCCGGGTACCTCAAAACAAGAGGGATGGTCGCGTTTCATCCCCGAACTGGGGGCATGTGAGTTGCTTCTCCTGCTCTTTCGGCCGACTGAAGAAGCGGACTTCTGGACTGGTTAACCCTGCACAGAAAAACAAACAAAGAGGAACAACTAAATAAGAACGACGGAGGTGTAGCACCAATTCTTTAGAAACTGATATTAAAAATAACATAAACGAATACTCACCTGGTTGGTGGTATTTGAAACCCCTTTTACAACTAAAGGGTGGACAGACAATACGATGAATGAACAATTGAGGGGTCTCTCAGGGAGAGAAATGCAACATGGACGACAGGTAATGATGCATGCAATGCAACGTAACTAATGAAACAAAAATAAATAAGACGGCGTGGTGAGAATGAGAAGACTTATTGGGCGGCCGATGACGGGCTCGAGAATGCGCGTCGGAGACGCGGACGCAGCACGGCGAAGGACCTTCACAGCAGACTCCAGGAATTGGTTAGACTGAATATAATAACACACATGTATATATATATATATATATGTATACGAGTAGTAAATATGTTTACATAACATGTGTATGAACATATTAAACATTATATATATATCATATACATATACATATCAATATATATATATATATGGAGGAAAGAATGAAATAGAGAGGGCGAGAGAGGGGATGAGAGAGGGAGAGAGGAGAAGGAGGGGAGAACAGAGAGATAACCGAGAGAGGGAATTGAGAGGAAGAGAGAAAGAAGAACAAAATAAAAAAAGGGAAAATGTGTAAAAAAAAAAGAGAGAGAGATCGGATAATGAGAGTGAGAAAGAGAGAGAATAATAAAAAGGGAATAAAAGAGTGAGAGTGGGAGGAAGAGAGAGAGGGTGAGAGAGAAGAAAAAAAATATTAAAACAATAATAAAAAAAGAGAGAGATCGGGTGAGAGAGCCGAGAGAGAGAGAGGGGAAGGGAGAGGGAGAGAGTAACGGCCGGGGGAAGAAAATGAAAATAAAAAAAAGAGTGAGAGATCGAGAGGGATAGAGAAAGAGAGTGGAGGAGAGAGAGAGAGAGAGGGGAGAAAGAGGGAGAACGAGAGAGAGAGAGCCGAGAGTGTGAGAGGGAGAGCAGAAAGAGACGGGAGAGAGGAGGGGGTTGCGAGTGAGAGAAAACGGGAGAGGGTGAGAGAAACAGAGAGGGGGAGAGAGAGAGAGAGAAAGAGAGAGGGAGATGGGGAGGTGGAGAGAGGGAAAACAGAGAGAGAGGAGGGGAGCGGGAGAGAGAAGGAGAGAGTAAAAGGGGGGGGGTCCGGCAATGGTGGCGGACGATGTCGACGGCGACGGGGACGGTGGCCGGAGGCAGGGGCGGCGTCGGCGGAGGGAGCTGCGGCGCGCGGTGAGGGGCGGCGTCGGAGCGCTGGCCGGAGGGGGGCGTTGACGCGGGGATGACGTCACCGGGGCGTCGACGAGGGGACGGCGGCGTCGGGGCGTCGCGGCGGGGGGCGTTGATGCGGAAGCGGGCGTCACCGGGGGCGTCGTCGGAGGCGGTGCGTGGCGGCCGGAGCAGGCGGGGGTGGCAGCACGTGCTGCGACGGAGGCCGGAGGCGGAGCGGGGGGCGTCGTCGGAGGCGGTGCGTGGCGGTTGGAGGCGGCCGGCCGCGGCGGGGAGAAAAGGGCCGTTGGGGCCCTTGATTTTCAAAGGGGGGGCACGGGCGACGAGGCCCCCCCTACGAACTCAAAAGAAAGCCCCCTTTTTTTAAAAAAAAAAAAGAATAAAAAAGCAGAGAGAGAGAGAGGTTGAGGGAGAGAGTATGTGAGGGAGAGGAAAAGGGAGAGAGTATGTGAGGGAGAGAGATGGAGGGGGAAAGAGAGAAAGACAGGGGGTGGTTGAGAGATCAATGGGGAGTGGGAGAGAATGCAGAGGGATGGGGAGAGGATCCGGAAATGGGAGATGGAGCTCGGGAGAATGGAGAGTGGGAGTGGCTGTGGGGTGGTTGGGGTGGCTGCCGAGGAGTGGAGAGGGGGGTGGAGGTTACTACGTAAGTGGGAGTGTGTGTGTGTGTGTGCCTTGGTGGAGAGGGTGAGAACAGTGTGTGGGGTGTGTGTGTCGTAAGAGAAAGGGAAGTGAATAGGAAATGGGATGATTAGTGTTAGGTTAATAATAATAATGGTTAGATTAAGGATATGATTAATCTATATATTAAGTATATATTTTTTATGTTTTTTTATTGATATCTCTTTATATATATATATACATAAATAAGGTTATTTATTTTTTATATATATATTAGGATTTTATTTTTATTATTTTATCTTTAAAATATTCTCTCATTATTTTTAAATCTTCTTCAATTCTTTCAAATTTTTTTAATAGCCTTTTTATCACTTTTTTGTATTTTTCAAATGACCCCTTTTTTTGATTTTTCTAAAATTTTTATAAGCCCTTACCCATTTTTTTGTATTTTAACATCTTCTCAATTTTTATAACCCTTTTCAATTTTCTAAATTTTTTTGTATTTTTATAAAACTCAAACAAATGATAATCAATCACCTAAGTTAATCGTGTAAGTCACTCTGGGGCATCGTGGTGTAATATGAGATTTACTCGCGAAAAATGTGAAAAGAGCGTGTCTACAGCTGCCCCGCCTTGGCATCTGCTTTGGAGGGACATGACATGTAATGAAATGGAATGAAATGTATGGAGTGGAGTGGAGTGGAGTGAAAAGCAGGTGCCAAGGTGTGATGAGACACGCCTTCATCATTTTCCTAATGAGCATCTTTCCCGAATTTTACCGAAGTAACCTTGAAGAAGGCCCTCCGAAATCGGCGATTGTTTGGATGGTGAACAAACTAGGAAGGACATTGCGTGCGCTAGGGCATAAATAAACTAAAGAGGACCAACTTCACGGTGCGGAAGTACCCGGGTCGTAAATCTCAGGTTTCACCATTGGGGAGCGGTTACGAGCCATTGTGGGAGTGCTGCAGCCAAGGTGGGTCCAAGGGAAATTGAAAAGATGAATTAGAGACCAATCCAAACAATGGTTTCTTTCAGAGAAACATCCCAAGGCAACCTTGGGGAAACTCGGTACTCAACTGAGAATGGAATATCTCATATCCAAGCAATTAAGCATAGTGGCTCACGCAATCAAAGTAAGTGAATGATTTTTCACAATGAACTCAAAGTCCTACATGAATGCATGCTGGGTTTAAAAGAAAAATATAAATAAAAAAATAGAAGATATCCAAGGATAATATTGTTAAGGTGTGGAGACTGAGTCAGGATACCGATCTGATGAGCTGATACTGAGCCGGGGGCCCGTTTATCCACGTACCGACACACCGGACGGAACCGTCGTCCCCAAGCTGTCACATCCTAACGGCCTATCCGTACATCATGAATTCCTCTGAAATTATCACTGTTTTTGTTGAAGGGGAACTCAAACTCCAGATTTGTCCAAGACATAAGGTCCTTGTTATGATCTAATAGTGTAGATATCATATAGTAAGATGCATGACACAATGGGGCCAATCACCGTAGTGACTGAGGGTGGGACAGTGTAATCCCATTTTTTTGTATTTTTTTGTATTTTTTTATTTTTTTGTTTCTTTTTGATTTCTGCAATCAACAGTTAGCACACAATCATCGCATAAGAAATAAAATTGCATTCCACTGTACAAAGGAATCCACACACCAAGGTGATTTACAGAGACTACCAACACACCATGCAAAGCAAACCATATTCCATCGGGCAAAGTTCACGACGGTAACTTATCATTAACGTTGTTACTTTTACCATGTTACCGCCTTTCTTCCTATAAGTACCTCCCTAGGTTCTTAACCAAATGCATTCAACGGAGGTCATGTGCTTTTGAGATGGGAAGAGAGAGTTCCCTGTCTGTGGAGATGGAGGGTGAACCTTCCCGTCCTACCAAAAAGGGGAGGTTTGATCGTGGTTTCAAGAAATTGACCAACATCGGAGGTCATTTGTGCGAAAGGATCCGCTCACAAATGGTGAGTTCAGCCAGTTCTCTCTCTTTTCGTGCACGAGTCTTTTCTTATGCTTTTCCTTTTCTTTCTTCTCAGTCGTATCCTCTCTTTCCGGGTCCTCGAAGATTCTCCAGACTACCCTGGCTTACAAAGCTCACTTCCAACATCACTACCGACATGCGGGTTTTTATTTCAAAGTGGCACCTTCAAGGCCTAGTTATCCATGCCAAATACTACAACCAGATTTACATGGATTGGGCAGCCGTGGGTGCACTGATAAAGGTTTGGCATCCTGAAAGCCACACCTTCATTTTTCAGACTTTTGAATCAACGATCCTTCTGGAGGAGGCATAACTCCTGCTTGGCTTAAAAAGATTCAGGAATGATGGCAAAATAAAAATTTTGTGCCTGGGGAAGAAAATGTCCCCTGAGGAGATTCTGAGAGGCTTCATGCCCTGCGAAGTTATTAAACAAGTTCAAACTCAGAAGGGAATCAACCTACAGAAGCTGGCAGATTGGACTATGAACGGTTTGGAAAGACCGCCAAGCGACGAACGTTTAGAAGCACTCATGAAAGGGTTCGTGATTTGTTTGGCGGGAGCTCTCCTCTTCCCAAGCATCGACAACATCCTGGAGGAGGATCAATTGGGCGCGATATGCGGACTCTGGAAGGGCAAAAGAGTGGGACCAGCCGTCTTTGCCTACCTTTACAGCGGTCTTACGGCTTCCAGCATGGGTCAGCCCCCTATGGGTGCATGTTTCTCCTCAATTGCTGGATCGATCTCCATTTCAAATTTGATCGCTGCAAGGAGGCACGAACTACTTCCAGAATCTTCCAACAAAGCCCCCTTTATCACATGGTTGATGTGTTGGGTTTTGGCGGGAGCGTGGTCAATCGCATGCCTCGGCTGAAGTCACGTGGAGACTGGCGTGCTTACTTCAACAATTTGGAGCGGGATGCGTTTACTCACGCGCCAGCATGTTTACTTGGACGTGAGCTTCTTGCGAGATCCTCCCCTGACGCGGAACTCCAGCTTATCGGTGCAACCGAGTTCGTTCTTTACAGCTCACACCGGTGTTGCCTGCAAATCGGCCTTCCGCGGCACTCTTTTTCTACACCATCCGATCTCCTTTTGATTAAGGCGAGGGATTTAGACACGGAAGGTGATGCCGAGGATAGGAAAGCTATCAAAGCAGCGTGGAAGGCAAGCGTTCCACGGAAGACGATGGTGACTGTGAGTGAGGATCGTGAGCTGTTGAAGACTTATGTAATGGAACTGGGGAAATTGAGGCCTGAGGTGCCCTAACCCTAATGTATCTTATTTTAGAATAAATGCCGAGCCTTAATGTTGTTGTATGTTCCTTGAATCCCCTTTTCCCATTTTACTTTTGGTATCGGCTGCTTGGAGTGGCAGACGCCGGACGATGGCTAGCCGTCATCGGCCGGGAACCGAAGGACCAGAATAACTCTAGCACGAGGGGTTGCCCTGAGGCGTCCTAGAGCTGAAGGTTTCTCTCCGGGTGTCAAGGAGAGATGTAAGGGGGAAGAGTGGAGGGAGACGAGGATGGAGCGGCATCGAGGTTGGCACAAGGAGGGCAATGAAGCTTTGGGAGAAGTAGCGAATGGACGCATCAATTCCTCAGAGTCGTTACAGATTAGGGCAGAATCGGAGCTCGCAGTGGAGGAGCTCCTGAAGTTGGTGCAGTCTCCTTTGTGAAGCAGAGGGCAGCTCAGCCAGCGGCCTTGACTTCGAGAACCTCGCGGCCATCGGGATCGCGAGAGAAGCAAGAGGATGATGAAGAGCACCGCCAAAGAGCCGGTGGGAACTTGCGGTACGGCAAAGTGATTGCTGCGTCACGGGACTATAGAAAGCCTCCGAGAGACTTCTTGTCTTCGGAGAGAAGAGAGAATAGGAGTGACCAGGAGGGTGACGAGGGTTAATGAATGGCTTGTACACCCACTCCTTCCTGATAATAGGCGTGGACCCTTATATAGATGTGTGAGTGGAATAGCTCGGTTCAAGAGCGGCTTGCCTGCCTAGGATGCGTTCCTTCTGGTATACGCCTCTTCTTCAACACGTAGGTCATGCTCGATGAGTCATTTCCTCGAAACATGGGGTAGTGACTTGTGATAGCCATGATTGTCAAAGGGAATCTGCCACCGCCTTCGAAATGACGGCCCCCTAGCTAGTACTCTATTCCTACGTGAGTGTCCCAATTTTCGTTCTTTGCGCCGTAAGGGGCCGCAATAGGACAAGGGACATGGGGAATCTTTAGACCATGTCATGGCTCTTATGCATTCGCCCGACATGGCAAAGTGGCATCCGAGGGGACCTCGGCCGTGGCTTGCAGTGGAAGCCATCACTAATTTCAATAATATTGGCCCCTGGCCCTGTTTTCCCGCATAAATGTCCCCTGTTTTCTTTCGTTGCGCTAGCAGTAGTCACAACGGGACAATGACCACGGGGAATCTTTGGACCAAATAGGAGGACAAGTCAACAAATCACGCCTCCGAATCGATCACTCCACATGGTAGAGTGACCGTAAAAGTAAAGAGAGGGTGACTTGTCGTAAGAGTTGTTGCTAGGGGTGATAGTGATAGATCCAGATCACCTTCTTTCCGATCCTATAAATACCTTCCCTTTCCCTCAACCTGGAAGCACCAAGGTCCTAAGAGCAGACTTGAGGAGTGCAAATTTGTAAGGAAGGGAGGTTGCGAGTGTTGCTCATTTTTTTCAGGATGGAGGGTGAATCCAGCTTCAGAGCAGAAGGTGAGTCTTCCCGCTCCTCGAAGAGGAGCAGATCAGGTAGCAGTTCCAGGAGAATCTCAGAAGTCGAAGGACAACTGAGTGAGAGGACCCGATCACAGCTTGTAAGTGGCTTCTTTGGTTTCCTTCCTTCATCCTTTTCTTCTCCTTTCTTGCTTAGCAATGCTCCCCTTTTCACCTCTTGTATATGTGCAGAGCATGATGCGCTCGCACATCTCGTGGGAGCTGGTAGTGGCAGCATATCGAGGTCTCCCGGACTTCCAAAAGGCCAGGCTAGACGTGATGGGGTTCGGTGCCTTCCTTCGAATCGAGCCGATAAAGCTCGACCTTGCCCTGATCCAAGCATTACATGAAAGATGGGATCCGGCGAGTCGGGCATTCCTGATGCCTTGGGGGCACATGGTGCCCAGTCTGGAAGATATGGTCCGCATTACGGGCCTCAAAGTGGATGGAGAGGCAGTGACCGGCGTCACTTATGTGGATTACCGAGAAGGTGCCCAGAAACTGTTAGGACTGGAACTCGATGGACGGAAGAACAGGTCAGTAGCCAAGGCATTGATCCTGGAGGTGTTAGGGCTTACTGACATCCGTCCACGGGATGACGAGTCCTTGGAGGAATTTATGGAAAGGGCAGAGAGAGGTGCCCGTGCTGTATACTGTGCAGATGCCAGCAACTGGGAAAGGACCAACATGGACCTGAGGAGGTTCCTCCTCTTTCTGCTGGGTAGGCTGCTACTGGGCTCCAAGGGAGACAACATACACTGCCGCTTCTTGGAGCTGCTCGTGGACTTGGAGAGAGTAGGACAGTACGCCTGGGGAGCTACCGTACTAGCGCATCTATTCACAGGTCTGTCGCAAAGGACAGGCCGAGAGGTGACAATAAATGGATTTACGCCCTTCATCCAGGTAAAATATTATTTTTTTGTGGTTTTTGTTTTATGCTTTTTTTTTGTATTTGTTGATGCCAATGACACATGATGGTGTAGCTATGGAGCTACTATTATATTCCAATGGGGAGAGCTCGACACTGTCAGCCAGTGACGATCCCGTTGGCTAGGCGGTGGCAACCCATCATGAGTACAGCACCATTATCCTACCAGCTGACGGTATCGAGACGGGAGCTACAAGAATTTCCTGCAACGATGGTAGGATACCCTTTTCTATTTTTTTTATTTTGTTCATTTTTTACCATTTTTTTTGTATTTTTGAGTAATTAAGAAGATATGTACAACCAACATAGGTGAACTGGAAGCCTTACTTGAACATGGTCGATGCCGACCAGCCATGGGTAATTGGAAGCCATGCCCGGTTTGGACGGGACCTCTGGCTTCATTGTTTGAATGAAATTGAGCCACTAAGGTTACGATTAGCCATGAGGACTCTCGGGCTTGCCCAGGAATGGGTGGATATAACCTCCTCACCCAGTGTCGGGAAGAAGACGCGTGGGCCGGCAACCTGCGTTGATTGGAGGGTGCGCTTCCCCGAACAGTATGAAGACTGGCAACGGGGTGGCACGCTCGTGGAATCGCAAGCGCAAGATAGTGAAGATTACCTACGGCTCTATAGGGCAATGTATGCGGAGAGGCTCCAGCTTGGAGGGCTTATAGAGGTAAAGTAAAACACCATTTTTTTGTCTTTTATAATTTCCATTTTTTTTATTTTTATTTGTGAACTCAAGAGTCATGGCTGTAGGATGCCCGTGACATCATAACAACGAACTTACAAGCTCGTTTAACGGGCACGGAGCGAGAGTTAACTGACACCTGAGCGGCTCTGGGTTCATCAGTAAGTGTATATATACATACTTCTGGCATGATTTGAAATTAATGGCGTTAACCCTTT
This sequence comes from Amorphophallus konjac, assembly GCA_022559845.1. Lineage (NCBI taxonomy): Eukaryota > Viridiplantae > Streptophyta > Magnoliopsida > Alismatales > Araceae > Amorphophallus > Amorphophallus konjac. Next base: position 17,254 of record JAHNEJ010001289.1, on the reverse strand, counting down.
AACTGTCACCTCTCATATGTGTATGCAGCGTGCCCAGCTCGATGTAGTTTCATCGGCGATGGGGGCAGACAACGTTTCTTCCAGTCTATGGATTCCCACTTCAGAGTTAGATCTACTCCACGAGTAGCTTGCTCATGCCACCCAGCGGGCTGCGGAAGCAGAAGGGATGCTTTCTGTACAGGTGAGAGCCTCACCATTTAATATCCCTTGTTCAAGCGTTACCAGAAGCCTGAGATGAAACGTTTGGCAGGAGAAAGAAACGGAGGAGGCACTCGCGCATGCCGCCTAGAAGGAAGCTAGAATAGTCGAGCTAGAAGAGGAACTGCAACGTCGTCCAGGTGACGACTTTTCTAGGGACGCTATAGAGCTGAGGATCACCCTTCAGCTGGAGAGGGAAGACAGAGCGAGAGAACGTGCTGAGAGGGAAAAGGCCAAGGAACGAGAGAAGGCCAAGAGGTCGGCCGAGAAAGAGGAGAAGAGGGCCCTGGAGGCCCAACTATTTGAATTGAAGACCAGTCTCGGTGATGAGGACATCAAGAGCTTATGGGTTGTATTGTGTGTATTGGCTTGTATAGGTGTGTAGTATGGGTTGTATTGGCTTGAAGTGTACGTAATTTTTGATTTCTTTCATTTGGGCCATCCTTGTAAGGCTTAATTAAGCCAACGGGCCACTTTTCTAGGAAGAGTCCATTAATAGGTTTCATGTTTTAGGTCCACTTAAGAGTGCAACTTCATATTGGGTCATTTGGTTTCAAATGGGTCATTAAGGCACTTAAGGCCCAAATGGGGTTCCACTCTCTCATGGGCCATCTAAGTGGGAATGGCCCATGCCTAGCATGAGCTATTAGGTGGCTCTTGGCCCATGAATGGCCTTGGCCCATGAAGGGGGGCGCAAGCTTCTTTGGCCTTATTAGGCTTGGTGGCTTGGTTGGTGTGTATTAGGTGGAGTTTGAATGTAATTAGTCTAAGGTTGAATGGAGATGGTCAAGGTAGATTAAAAAATTGTATTTGGCGTGTTATTCACACCTCATCTCAGCCATTCAATCCCCAACCCTTGATCCAAGGGTCCATATTAGATTTGATTGGAGTCATATATAATGTTGTATTTTCATGAGAAATTCAATGAAAAATCAGAAAATTTGTGAGTGTTCTTGAAGCTTGGTGCGCCCCTCTCTCCTCCCTTGGTGTTCTTCCTTCCCCAACCCCAGATCTAGAGTGGATTCTATCTCCTTCCTCCCCTCCCAACCTCCGGTGATCGTTTGTGCCGCCACCGTTCGTGCCGCCTTCGAGCCGCCGTGGAATCGTCATCAAGTTTCTGTCCTGCTAGATAGAGGTGTGGTTCGAGAATTCCTGAAGCCAGCCACGAGTTCTGATCGATTTGAAGTTTTGAGGGTTTGTTCCTATCTTCTAGCCCCTTCTCCACAAAAAAATCCAGGTTCAAAAGACACCGTTTCATATTGTTTCCTCTTCGTTCAACTCTCAATTTCAGATCTGTTCTGTCACTGTCTACAGTGACAGTAGCCCTGAGCTCTCCACCTTCGACCACCATTTTGATTTTATTTAGACCTCCCAATTTAACTGTGTGTTCTTTCCATCGTCCCCTACCACCACAATTGTTCTTAAATTTTTATCATCCTTCTACCTATTTTTTAAAATTCATGATCTACCGGAGCTACAGTACTTTCAGCCAGATCCCAGATCTGACCTTTGTCCACTGAAAAAATCACAGAAAATCATAGACACATCCAAACATGTCCAAACCAATTGTTCCACTCAATTTCTAACAACTTTGATGAAGAACACATCTTCGAATTCGGACATCCACATCACGGTCAAAGGCAATCAACAGTCAAGTCCTCTGCAGGCCTGAGTCTTCAGTTACTGTACAACAGGAGATTGAAAATTCCATAAGTCAAGATCCGAGTAGATCCAGGTCAGATCTTTGGGCCTAGGTTGAAGAACTTCCAGCTAGCTTTCCAACGGCACCAGTCTCGTGTCGATCCGACATCGGGGCTGATCGCAGCGTCCATTCTCGCCGGAGCGCGCGCTGCAAAACAGCAACCACCAGTCCGTGGACAGCAAACCCGACGGGTGCCGATCGGAGCCGCCCGACCTCCGGGCGACGTTCCAGCCTGCCGCCAGCCCGGGGATCGCTTCCACCAGTGTCCCCACCACAGTGGTGACACCGGGTCCCACACAGTCCCTCCGGACAGCACGTGGGCCCCACCGTCACTAGTTCGGGTGCTGCTGAAGCTACGCGGAAAGCCGCCCGTCAACCCGTATTCGGTCCTCCCGGGCCCCGTTGTGTCGCCCTTTACCTCCCTGCGTGGAGTGGGCATATTTTCATTGCTGTAATATTCATGTATTAACTGTCCCGGGAGCACGAGTTCGGCCGGGCCCGTCGTCCCCACGCCGAGCGCGTGGAGGTATCGTCTTTGCTCCTACACTTGGCATTTCGCTTATTTCATATATGCTTGTTTATGCCACTGCTAGAGAGCATGTTTTAGGACCTAGCTTGCTATAATTTCATATCACCGCTGCTGCGAGAGAGTGAGCGAGACCGTCCCGTGACCCGATCCGGGCACGAAAGTGCGAGCCGACCACCCTAGCTCTTGTCGGTTTCTCAACCGTGCACGTCCGACGCTTCCCTCATCAAGGGACGATCGCGAGCTTGTCGTGTCCGTGGTCCCGTCCCGCATCAATTTGGTATCAGAGCCAGGTTGAGTCTAGGGTGTCAAAAAAAAAAGAGTGTCATGTACGTCTAGTCATTAGTCATTGTCTAAGTCGTGTCTAGGATCATCATATTTTTAAAACAACAAAAAAGAGTCATTTTGGGTCGCATGCATCCCTTTACTCGGTATATCAAAAGGTGTTGTCCGAACGTTAGGCCACGCCTATCGGGAAGGCCGCACACTTGTGCGAGTGATCTTCGGATCGGTTATCTCCGCCACGTACCGAGTCTTGGTTTACGTCTAGGGTCCTTAGTGTGCATGCATTCCAAACTTGCATAGTCGGTCTAGTGTCTTGTCACCGTGTGTATGCATGTCCATGTCCACTACCCATGGCCGATCCCCAAGACCATACGTCCGAGTGGTCAACTTTTGTGGCCAAAATGAATGTCCTCATGGACCGAGCCTTTGGTTTTGCCCCTCTCATTATGAAAGCCGTTCTACCCAACGGGTCCACAACGGAACTCCATTTCACCGATAGGGAGTCGGATAATTGGGTTTCTCTTGACATCGTGGAGTCTCTCTCCAAGACAGGCGAGATTGTCCGCGATGGTGATTTTGCTTGTGTTGAGTTCTATAAGAGGATCGGCTCTGTCCTCTACACCGACGGCGCATGGTGCAGGATCGGCACACTTGCTGGTTCATGCATCATTTTAGGGCAAAAGTGGTTAGGAGAGAGAAGGGCCAATCTTGACTGGGACAAGAGGACTTGCACCTTATGCCCACCATACCTACCCGGTAAGATCACCCTTAGGGACCCCGTATGCCCAGCCACCCAGCCCCAGCGGCCCACTCCACCTTCGGATTCGCGCTTGGAGCCACCTCATCCCGAACCACCCGTATTTCTAACGGGTACATTATACATAGCCGAGCCGCTTCTTAGTTGGCTCAAGGATGGCTTGGTCCCACACCCTTACCCATCTATGGACCCTACCCTACCTTTGGTGTCCATCAACTCCTACCACACAACTTTTCGGTCTAGTCACCATGTCGATACTTTGGATGACCTTATTATGGGATTAGATTCACAATGGGAGTTGACGCATCTTTTGGCCCGAGGCTTTGACCAACCCGCTAGTTTTAGCTTCACCCATCCGGCCTTAGGATCCATTACCTCCGTGTGCACCGTGGGGTGTGTCACCACGGAGATTCTTCTACTCCTCCCGATGCCGGCCGAGTCCGACTTCATTTCTTTTGCCCGAGGGAGGAAGTTTATTTTCTTCACATGACCATTGTCCCGTTCACCATGATGGATGAAGGTGAGCATTCACACCTTCAAGAATTTCACGATTGGGACCGTGTCATGGAGGAACCCATCTCCTGGGGTCATACCTTCTTTGACCCTTTTGACCCCTCCACTAGTGAAGCTCCCGAGCTATCACATTCCCTCCACCTCTTCCAAGGAGTTCACTATTCCACCCATACCCCTCGGTCTAGTCGGCAAGCCGTCTCTATATCTAGGGATGATGACGAAGGTAGTTTTGGATCTCCTAGCCCTTCTTCACCCAAATCCCATCGGTCACCAATGCATGAGTGGTACATCTTAGGGTGTCTAGGAGTCCTCCCTTCCATCAACCATCGTGTACATCTAGTATATGCATGGCACATATTCGGGTGTCCTGGTCCGCCGTCACCCATGTACGGGTCGGACTAACAGTGTGCTTTTTATTTGTGTGGTTTGTTTTGAGTGATTTGTTTGCATGGTTTGTGTGTCGTTTGTTTGTCTGCATGCGTCTAGTGCAAGCTCGTTGTCGTTCTCTTATGAGTAAGAGGCGAGTGGACTCACTCGATGAGTATGGGATCGGTTCCACATCTATACCCGGATCAGTCACTTATAGGGACTCAACGGTGATTCCTAGTGAGTCTTCGAGCTGTTTTCTTCCCTTTTGAGAGTGCCCCTTCGGAGTGACCACCTTTAGCCCATAGTAGTTCGCATATCGAGTATATATGGAATGAGCAGGTGACGATCACTTGGAGCGGAGCATACCCGCGCTACTTGGCACGGTGACGGATCCGTCGGAGTACCGGAGCAGCCATACCCCTGCTCGACGGGGTCGAGTTCCTCCCACCCGGGGAGAATTGATGAGGACATCAAGAGCTTATAGGTTGTATTGTGTGTATTGGCTTGTATAGGTGTGTAGTATGGGTTGTATTGGCTTGAAGTGTATGTAATTTTTGATTTCTTTCATTTAGGCCATCCTTGTAAGGCTTAATTAAGCCAATGGGCCACTTTTCTAGGAAGAATCCATTAATAGGTTTCATGTTTTAGGTCCACTTAAGAGTGCTACTTCATATTGGGTCATTTGGTTTCAAATGGGTCATTAAGGTACTTAAGGCCCAAATGGGGTTCCACTCTCTCATGGGCCATCTAAGTGGGAATGGCCCATGCCTAGCATGAGCTATTAGGTGGCTCTTGGCCCATGAATGGCCTTGGCCCATGAAGGGGGGCGCAAGCTTCTTTGGCCTTATTAGGCTTGGTGGCTTGGTTGGTGTGTATTAGGTGGAGTTTGAATGTAATTAGTCTAAGGTTGAATGGAGATGGTCAAGGTAGATTAAAAAATTGTATTTGGTGTGTTATTCACACCTCATCTCAGCCATTCAATCCCCAACCCTTGATCCAAGGGTCCATATTAGATTTGATTGGAGTCATATATAATGTTGTATTTTCATGAGAAATTCAATGAAAAATTAGAAAATTTGTGAGTGTTCTTGAAGCTTGGTGCGCCCCTCTCTCCTCCCTTGGTGTTCTTCCTTCCCCAACCCCAGATTTAGAGTGGATTCTATCTCCTTCCTCCCCTCTCAACCTCCGGTGATCGTTTGTGCCGCCGTCGCCGCCGTTCGTGCCGCCTTCGAGCCGCCGTGGAATCGTCATCAAGTTTCTGTCCTGCTAGACAGAGGTGTGGTTCAAGAATTCCTGAAGCCAGCCACGAGTTCTGATCGATTTAAAATTTTGAGGGTTGGTTCCTATCTTCTAGCCCTTCTCCACAAAAAAATCCAGGTTCAAAAGCCACCGTTTCATATTGTTTCCTCTTCGTTCAACTCTCAATTTCAGATCTGTTCTGTCACTATCTACAGTGATAGTAGCCCTGAGCTCTCCACCTTCGACCACCCTTTTGATTTTATTTAGACCTCCCAATTTAACTGTGTGTTCTGTCCATCATCCCCTACCACCACAATTTTTATTAAATTTTTATCATCCTTCTAACTATTTTTCAAAATTCATGTTCTACCAGAGCTACAGTACTTTCATCCAGATCCCAGATCCGACCTTTGTCCACTGAAAAAATCACAGAAAATCATAGACACATCCAAACATGTCCAAACCATTTTTTCCATCTTCCCATCTCAATTGCTAACAACTTTGATGAAGAACACATCTTCGAATTCGGACATCCACATCACGGTCAAAGGCAATCAACAGTCAAGTCCTCTACAGGCCTGAGTCTTCGGTTACTGTACAACAGGAGATTGAAAATTCCATAACTCAAGATCCGAGAAGATCCAGGCCAGATCTTTGGGCCTAGGTTGAAGAACTTCAAGCTAGCTTTCCAACGGCACCAGTCTCGTGTCGATCCGACATCGGGGCTGATCGCAGCGTCCATTCTCGCCGGAGTGCGCGCTGTAAAATAGCAACCACCAGTCCGTGGACAGCAAACCCGACGGGTGCCGATCGGAGCCGCCCGACCTCCGGGCGCCGTTCCAGCCTGCCGCCAGCCCGGGGATCGCTTCCACCAGTGTCCCCATCACAGTGGTGACACCGGGTCCCACACGGTCCCTCCGGACAGCACGTGGGCCCCACCGTCACTAGTTCGGGTGCTGCCGAAGCTACGCGGAAAGCCGCCCGTCAACCCGTATTCGGTCCTCCCGGGCCCCGTTGTGTCGCCCTTTACCTCTCTGCGTGGAGTGGGCATATTTCCATTGCTGTAATATTCATGTATTAACTGTCCCGGGAGCATGAGTTCGGCCGGGCCCGTCGTCCCCACCCCGAGCGCGTGGAGGTATCGTCTTCGCTCCTACACTTGGCATTTCGCTTATTTCATATATGCTTGTTTATGCCACAGCTAGAGAGCATGTTTTAGGACCTAGCTTGCTATAATTTCATATCACCGCTGCTGCGAGAGAGTGAGCGAGACCGTCCCGTGACCCGATCCGGGCACGAAAGTGCGAGCCGACCACCCTAGCTCTTGCCAGTTTCTCAACCGTGCACGTCCGACGCTTCCCTCATCAAGGGACGATCGCGAGCTTGTCGTGTCCGTGGTCCCGTCCCGCATCACTCGGCCTCGCCGAGTAGTGGCTAAAGGACGGTGAGGAACGCTACCGAAGAGCACGAGAGCGTGGCTTTCTTGTCAGCAGCTTCTTTGGTGCCCCCGCAGATCGGCGCCGGGGAGTAGAGATAGAAAGAGGCCCACAAAGCGGTAGAAGGACCGTATTCCATGATTGGATAGCTCCCTCAAGAGTGTCTTGCTCGGAGGGTGGCGGGACAAGTAATGTGGAAAGAGAAGGTGAAACCTGATGTAGACTTCTATTTGTTTTTAGTTGAGAGTGGAATAAATTAGTTCGTGCTTGGTTCTCTGCTTTTCTTGATCACTCTAGTCCCTGCATACACTTAAGCAAACAAGTTAGCATCTCTGCTCTGACTTGTCCCTTGCTCAATAAATAAACATGACTTGAGCCGTCCTTGATAACGAGTCAAGGGGCAAGCCTTTATTAACAAAGGCAATAATAAAGGATAATGAATGCGACAGACAAGCACACGGATGCAAACGAGAATTTAAAATGAATGGTGCATACAAATGCGATCATGCGAAGATGTGATTTTCATTGTTTTTGTAGGTGTATTCATTTTTTTTGTATTTTGTTATTTGTTTATTTTTTTTGGTCTTTTATATTTCCATTTTTTTTGTGCATGTACATTTTTTTGCTTTTTTGGATTTGTTATTTTTTTGTTTGTTTTTGGTTTGTTTATTTTTTTGTTTTTGCTAATGCATGATGACCACTTGATATGACATCTAACCTGCATGAGAACGAGGGTTTCTTGCTAACCTCCCAGGCATCCTAAGTACACATCTAAGTTGGTTTGGGCCTCTAGACTCCTCGAATGATAATCCCGCCGGCTAAGACTTACCCTGATGACAATACCGTCATGCCATGCTTAAGCTCCCAGTTGCTTCCGACCACAGGGATTCACCCAAAAAGTGTTCAAGGTAAATGATTTGCCCGACCCGGGTCTATTTCCTCACAACTCTAGATGATATGTAATAGAACACCCTGGAACCCAAATGACCAACCGCGCGACGCTGGTGGGGACACCGGACCCACTGTCGGGCCCACTACTTGGAACCGACGCCGCACCGCCCCGATTGTACCGAGTTTGTGGCTCGGAGAAGACTCGACGTCCTGAGTACGTATCCGTACGTGTGTGTGTACGTGTGTATTTTACTATGATGGTATTTGAATTTTTAAACCACCATAATATTTTATTTGGGTCAAAAGTTATTGTATTTTATTGTTATTTAACCCCCAAGTCAAATGAGGGTTGTTGGATGGTTGGTGGGGTTTGTCTTGTTAGGCTAGGGTATGAATCTAATTAGTGAAAGTTAGAAGGTCATATTGTTATAGCTCTCTTCCTATATAAAGAGGCTAATGAGTTACGTATGTTGCATGATGAATAGAAAAGAAAGTTGTTGTACGTGAGAGAGCTCCTCTCTTGTGTTTTCTCTTCCCTCCTTCTCTTTGTGAGATTCGAGAGTCGCCCGGTGTGAGACCGTCCGGCGTGAGGCCGAGCTGCGCGAGGTAGCAAGATATATGTTCCATCCGTGCCGACAGGAGCTGCCGTCGATCCGTTCCCCGACGTCCGTCCGCGTCAAATTTGGTATCAGAGCCTAACACGGCGCCTCCGTCAACCCGACGTCCCCGTCGTCTTCCCTTCTCTCTCTATGTACTCTCTTTCTCTCTCTAGGTTGATAGGGTGAAAAAAAGAGAAGAATAGCAGAAAAGATATTGGTTGAGAGGGGTTTGAAAAAAAATATATAGAGAGAAAAAAAAATAAAAAAAATTTTAAGTTAAGCTCCGATTGATAGAAGTATTGGAGAAGAAAAAAAATAATAAAGAATTTTTTTTTTCACCCCCCTTTCTCTCTCCCTTGTTCTCTCTCTCTCTCACGCCAATCTCTCTCTCTCTCTCCCTCCCTCCCTCCCGTGAATCTCTCCCTCTCTCTGCTTTCTCTCTCCCTCGTTCTCTCTCTCTCTCAATTCTCTGTCTCTCTCCCTCTGTTCCTCTCTCTCCCTCTTTCTCTCACAATCCCGGCGCCCCGATAGGGCCCCCGACAGCCCGCCTCGGTGCCCCCCCCCCCGCGTGCGCCCCCGCCGATGCCGGAGCAGGCCCCGCCCCCCCCCCCCCATCGCCGGAACCCGTGTCCAGCGGCCGCCCGCGGCCGCTGCCACCAAGCGCGCCCCTGCGCGCCAGCCACCCGCGACGCCCAGCCCGCGGCCGCCACCACCCTGCTCGTCCCGCCGCCTGGCCCGCGAGCCGCTGCCGCGCCCACGGCCCGCACCCCGCCAGCAGCGCCCCGCCGCGCACCCTGCGCCTGCTGCTCCCAGCCGCCAGCGCGCACCGCCCGCGCACGAGCCCCCCCAGCTGGCCGTCCCCCCCTGCCAACTCCGGCGGCCGCACCACAGCCACAGCCGGTCGCCCCTCCACCGGCGACGTCCCTGCGGCCTCCACGCCGTCGAGCCCACCTTGGTCCCACAGCCGTGTAAGAAGAACATTGGAGAAGTTTGAAAAAAGACGAAGAGGAGTTTAAAAAGAGTAAAAAAAAAGAGATTTGAAAAGAAAGGTTTGAAAAAGGGTTTGAAAAAAATGGGATTTGAAAATAAAAAAAAACAAGTGTGAAAAGTCATAAGAAGTAGGTGAGGTTTGAAAAGAAAGAGGGTTGGAAAAAAAAAGTTAGAAAAGAAGAAAAAGTGGTTTGAAAAAAAAAAGAGAGAAAAGAATTTGAAAAAAAAAAGTCAAAAAGGAGGTTTGAAAAAAAAAGGTTTAAAAAAGGTTTTTGAAAGTTAAAATTATATATAATATATATATATATTTTGAGATATATATAATCTTATATATATATATATTTATATATTTATATATATATTTTGTAATTTATCAATTGTGGCATCCGGAGTCCACAACGACGGCTCGATCAACGGTTGAGTCGCCCGATCACCGACACACAGCCCATAATTCACGGAGTGTGAGTGCCCCTAAGTCTCCCTGCGCAGAGAATTTGGACTGATTTGTTCCCCTGCGCGGGAAATTTAAGCGATTTGTAATAATTCAATCCTCCCTGCGTGGAGTGAATGCTTTGTAACCGCTCAAGCTTCGTCGACGCCGTGCGGGCCCGCACGTCCCCGCTCGCCTTCGTCTCCGGTCGGAGCTAGACTTTTCAGTCAGCTAGGTGCGTGCTCCAAACTTGCTCATTTAGTATCTTTTTAATTGCCGCGCGACGAAGTAAGAGAGAGCCCGATCCATGCAGCCAGTCTTCTGAGTGCATCGCTGTGGACGGTGAGAGAGTGCTTGCTTGCACCTATCCTTTAGGCCCTAGGCTGTCACATTAGGGCACCCTAATTGTCAGGAGGTAGTCCCACAACTACTTCGCCTACGAGCGAGTAACTTTCCCTGATCGGTCCCTTCAAATTGACCCTTTGCAAATCAGCCGGGTCCACTGCTTGCTAAATTCTTCGGTCCCAGGACAGCATCATTTAGGTCCGAGCCCGTGCATGCCACGCTGGTCTAGGAATTCATCTGGCCGTCTAGAGCGCCCTTCAACACTACAACCAATGATGGATCAGAAGAGCGTGAGTGCTATGTTGGCTCAGCTCGAGCATAACCTTCTGACCCATTTTGAAGAGTCCATAGGCCAACTACGAGCAGAGCTAGATGAGAGGATCCGAGCTTTAGAGGATCGACTAAAGGGAGAGGAAGGACGAGTGAATGGCCACGGCAATCCCGTAGCCAATTCTAGGGAGGATAGAGAGCAAGCCCGCCCGAATCAGGCTCCCCAAGGTAGAGAACAAGAGGATCGTACACCTCGAAGGAGGGACTACGATGATGAGGAGATCATCCTACGGAACGTCAAAATTGACGCTCCCAGTTTCGATGGGTCCCTCACTCCAGTCAAATACCTTGAGTGGGAGGCCGGGATGGATCAATATTTTGATTGGCATCACCGCATGGCCCCTGCCACTAGGGTGAGGTTTGCCAAAATGAAACTCTTGGGTCAAGCCAAAATTTACTGGTGTAATGTGGAGAATCTCCTAGCCAGGAGACGAGAGGAGCCCATAAATACATGGGAAGAAATGAAGGAGAAACTGAGGGAGAAATATCTGCCACCCTCCTACCATCAGCGTCTTCTAGACCAGTGGCAGAAACTCACCCAAGATGGAAAATCCGTGGACGAGTACATCGCCAAATTCGATGACTTCTTCCTTCGGAGCCAAGTCATGGAAGACGCCTCTGTAACCCTCTCTCGATTTAGGGCTGGCCTACACGAGAGCATCCAACGGGAGCTTTTCTTGCGAGAGGTCAACACCCTCGAGCACGCCTACCAGGTTGCCCGAGATGTTGAGCGATTTCAAAGAGTGGCCCCACCTCGGGTTCCCACCTACCGCCAACCTGAGTCTCGAAACCCCATGGTCCGTAATACCGAGAGAGTTGGCCCCTCCACTTCTTATGCCCCTGCGGCTACCCCACTACGGGTCGTTGCCCCTACCGTTCCTTTCACAAGGAACCCCTTACTGTAGACACGCCATTCCTGACGTCTCCTGAGAAAGTCTCATATTACTATACAACGCCCCGCAACGGCTTACGCATTTTGAATCACTCGAGTGCTTCCTTTTCTCGGGTCTTCTTCTGCCTTTTTCGGCATCCGGAATCGTCTCGTCACGGCATTCGGACGGCATCAACACCAGTCAGACGTATTAAGAGGTTCCGGAACCAAGATGTTGACTGCCGGGCGGTCGCCGATTGAGGACCCGGGTGGGCCTTAATGGGGGCGTCCAGGCCTCTGGACGCCCCCATATTTCTAATTTATTTTATTTCTTTTCTCAGGGCCCAAAACTAATTAAAAATATATATATATATATATATTAATGGAGGCGTCCAGGCCCCTGGACGCCTCCATAAAAACAATAATAATAAAAATGTTTGTAAAATGCCAGTTGGCATAAAAAAATAAATAATAAAAAATATATATATATTAATGGAGGCGTCCAGACCCCTGGACGCCTGCATAAAAATAAATAAAAAAATCAAAATGCCAGCCCTGGTATAAAAGACAAAAGAAAAATAAAAAAATAATATAATTTTGGAGGCGTCCAGGCCCCTGGACGCCTCCATCAAAACCCTCACGGGCGCCGGCCACCGAACGACGGTTTGTCGTGTGTGAAAAAATCCAAAATATGGAGACGTCCAGCAAGCTGGACGCGCCCATTTTTGAATCACGGGGCGCCGCTCACAAAACCACGCGTTGTGCCAAACCGCGTGCGGCCGTCGTCGATTTTCGGTGGACCTGTTTGAGGCGTCCGGGACCCTGGACGCCTCCATAAAAATATTCTAAAAAATAAATAAAAATAGAATAAAATATTATTTCGGCCCTGATGGAGGTGTCCAGGGTCCTAGACGCCTCCGCCCTCCGGAGCCCTATAAATAGAGGCCCACCCCCTCAGTTCTGGAGGAGCTTGGAAGTGATCCGATAGGCTGCCGGAGCCCAGAGGCTACGGAGTCATTTTCTAACCCGTGGGTTCTTTTGTAGGTGGAGGTTCTGCCGGCTTCTCGGGTGCTCACGCTCGTGAGAGGAAGGTCGTCTTCATCCACCGCGCTTCCACGTCGTCCCCACGCTGCCGGAGCTCCGCCGGATTTCACCCTCGGCTCATCCAATAAGCCTTTTCTTCCCCTTTTTTCTTCGTAGTTCTTTTGCATTCATCATCTCGCATCCTCTATCCCCCTTCATAAGGGCGCCTCTTCTTTTATACTTCTTGCATCCATCATCTCATTTTCCTCCTACTCGAGTCCGAGAGGGGTTTAAAAGATAACACCAACCAGGTGTGTGTCTTGCCATCATTTCGTTATTTTTATCGCAAGGATTTGAATACTACACCTCCATCTTTCTAATCCACTTGTCATTTGTTTGTCGTTGTTTTGCAAGGGTAGCCGAGGAAAGCCCTCTCCGTCGGCCGGCCGGAGGGAGAGGAAGAAGCAACCCGCCATCTCCCGCTCTTGAGGTAGGCGCGATCACTTTCTTATTTTGGGATCTTTCGGCCCCTGGCGATCACATCTTATTTTCGAGGCCGCGGCGAGTCACTTCCCCAATGGCCGTTTAAATTTCCGTTCTTATATTCTCTTTATACTCTGTTATATTCTGCTCATATTCTCGAGGCCGCGGCGAGTCACTTCCCCAATGGCCGTTTAAATTCCCATTTTTATATGTTATATTCTTATCTATTCGTGTTCTCGAGGCCGCGGCGAGTCACTTCCCCAATGGCCGTTTAAATTCACGTTCTTATACGTTATATTCTTATCTGTTTGTGTTCTCGAGGCCGCGGCGAGTCACTTCCCCAATGGCCGTTTAAATTCCCGCTCTTTGTATTCTCTCTATATTCTGTCATCTTATTATCTGCTCATATTCTCGAGGCCGCGGCGAGTCACTTCCCCAATGGCCGTTTCAATTCTTGTTATTTAATTTTTGCACCATTCCCGTCCCCCCGAGGCTGCGGCGAGTCACTTCCCGCTATGGCCGTTTAAACCCCATATTTTGCTATATCACACTTGTCCCGCTCGCCCCGCCGGAGCAATCTTCCGTGGTGGCCCCTTTTCTCTCTTCTCTTATTTCTGTGTTGCAGCAAACAAACACCAAAAGAAAGAAAAGAGGAGCCCGCGCGCGCTCCGCGTCCTCTCCGCTCTTCCCCGAACCGCGTGACGTCGCTCACAGATTGGCGATCACGGTGGGACCTCTACTGTTTCCTTTCGACTACCCTTGCAAGTTCGGCACCACCCGTGCCTCTCCACCTTCGCGCCCGCGCGCGCCCCCGTTGTGCTCACGGCAGCACCGTCAGTTTTGATTGGTTCTTTGTTTATTATATGTCTGTTATTTCTGTTGTTTTCCCACTCCATATATCTGTCAGCATTCCATTGCATACATCCATTCCTCTTTTCTATCCTTTTTTTCATTTTTTGAGGATCACCCTTTCCCGGTGAAGGAAGGACTCTCCGTTTGGGAATTCCTCTCAACGGACTAGAATCTCCTACACTGGGACCTCCGTAAGTCCCCGACATCGAAGAATCTCCTCTTCGTTCACTGGGCTGGTTGTACCATTGAAGTTCCCCGGAGTTAGTCATTTCATTCGTGGTGAGACGAGAGACCCTAGCTGACACGGCGGTGAAACAAAAACAAACTAGGGTCCCCATTTTGTGTGAACTTCGGATCTCGCTAAAAATACAAAAAAAAATCATCAAAATCAAAACACAAAAAAGGGCGTAAAGGCATCCACTTGTTTGATAATCTCTGCTACCTACTTGCTAGTGTATGTTTTTGCGTTCTGGGAAAACTGTGAGCATGTCTCACGAGTCTTTTGAGGAGAACCACCCTAGCCGTGGTTTGTCAGCCGACCCGCGAGTCTATGCTATGGACTCGGGTCCTTCTCATGACCCCTCGCATGAGGTGCAGGTTATTGCCGGGGACACGTCCCCGCCACAGGATATCACTTCCTTACTGGGCGTCCTCGCCAACATGGAGCTTACCTCTGAACAGCTCCGGGCCTTCCAGGCCATTCTAAAAGGGAAATGTGTTTCCCCCACGCCCCAGGAGTCAACTCCGGCCATCGCACCTCTCCAAGAGTCCGTGCAGGCCATTCCATCTCCCTCATTGGCGCAAGCCATCCAGTCTCCCTCGCTTCAAGGATAAGCGAGCCAACAACCACCCTCATTCCAGTTCCCATCACAATCTCAAACTTCCGTTGTTCCCCAGACACCGCTTCAGCCGGGGCCAACTATCGGCGGTCCGACAGCTCCCTCTCATTCTGGGTTCCCCCCTCAAGTCTCCGGGAGACAGTTTCTCCCCCAGTGGCAAGTGCCACCTTCACCCCCAGAGGAGCTCGCCCAATCGCTCCTCAATAGGTTCAACCGCATGGACGAGCAGTTTCAAAATCTAAGAAGGATGGTGGACGTGAAAGCCACCCCGGAGGTTGCTTTGCCAATCCTTCCCGTCATTCATCTTCCTCCCTCCGAAATACCCACGTACCGCAGATACAATGGTACCGGCAACCCCTTCATTCATCTCAAGGATTTCATGTATGAGTCCTCTTACTGGCAAAACGATCAGAGGTCCCTGGCATACCTCTTTCGGAGATCATTGGATGGTCCCGCGCTTGAGTGGTTCTATTCTCTGGAGCCCCGCGAGGCAGAGAATTTTGAAATAGTCCAGAGAAGGTTCTTGCAGAAATATAGGGATAGGGTCGGTCCCTCACTCTCCATTACCGACCTAGTGGCCGAAAAGATGAAACCCGACGAGGATTTTGTCCGATATGCTGATAGATGGAGGTCTCTGGCGGAAAGAATAAGGGATACCCTCTCCGAGCCCGAACAAGTGAAGATGATTGTGTCTAATGCAACCCCACAGTTCAGACATGTCCTGGCCATGAATAAACTTACTACAATGGAGGAACTCTATGAAAGGGCCCGATACATCCAAACCCAATTAAAAGACTCCCCCATCATGAACATGTTTGAGTCGCCGAAGCCCAAAGTGGTTAGAAAGACAGGCGCTGGTGTCCCGGGCGGAGCCACAGAAGGGGTCGTGACAAATGAGCAAGTCAGTGCGGTCAACAATGCCAACTATGCGGTCAACCCAAGGCCTCCACAAATGCCCCGACTTCCCCTTCAACCAGGTCCTTTCCCTCTTCGTCCTCCACCCCAAAATAATCCACCCCAGGATAATATGCCTCCATTGCGCCAACCCCAGCAACAACAACCACAACCTCAGCAACAACAACCATCGCTTCAGTACAACCAAGTTCCACCCCCGGGGAACTATGGTCCCCAACAGCAACAAAGGAGGCCGCTCGGTCCCCAAAAGAGCCTACTATCCACCATTGTCGGAAACCTTAGCAGACATTTTTAATGCCCTCATGGCATCAAACCAACTCGCCCTACCCAGAGAAAAGCCCGCGTGGCCCCCCAATGTTGATACCTCCAAATACTGTGTCTACCACAGGCAGCCGGGACACACAGTAGATTACTGCTTCCACTTCAAAGATTACATCCATGATATGAATGATGAACATCAAATAGATTGGGATGAGATGAGACGATACGTCGTGGCTCTCAAGGCTAGGAGACCTCCTCATAGGCCACAGCAGCAGTTACAACAGCAACAGCAACCACAACAACAACAGCAGGCTCAGCAGGCCCCACAACAACAGCCCGACATGGGCATAATCCAGAATCCATTACCGGAGCACCAACAGCCCAATCATCAGGTTAACCCCATCTCCTCCTTCTCGGAAGTCGGGAGAGAGCAGGTGTGGCACCAGGAAAGTACCTCCATTCTTTCTACCTCCAAACCTATCGTCATGCAACCCCCTCACCTTGCCCGGGTAGCACCTCTCTCTCATCAACCCGCGTCAGTATCACCATCACCATTTCCACTACCATTACGCCCTCTCATCCGCACCCCGACCTCCTATCAACCGACACTCTCCACTACGCCTTCACACCCTCTCACCTTCTCTCACTCCCCCACTTTACCATCCACCTCTACCACATTTACCCCTACGCCTTCTAAACCCCTTATCATCCGTCAACCATACATAACCCCGTCTTTCTCCACCACATCACCACTAATGCCTTCAAAACCACTCATCACCCACCATCCACCTCAAAACCATTACCCGTTTCAAACCTTACCCACTTCCACTTTGCCTCCGCCTCCACCTTCCAGACCCCTTATCCTTCATAATCCGCGCGATATCCCCTCTACCTCCACCATGCCTCCACCTAACAAACCCCTCATCAGAATCCCTGCTCCCGTCATCACCCCTGCTTCATCAATCATTCCTCCACTACTACCCCTCAAACCCCTGTTAAAACCCACTATTACCCCCACAGAGGTACAAAAGCCGCAGGCAATGGTGCTCCGGAGTGGAAGGATTTTCCACAGGGTTTTCCCCCACAACAGTCAGAATCCTGAGCTATCTCAGCCAGAGAAGGATGATGGAGAACAACCAGAAAGAGCTATCCCTGGAACACAGTATGATCTATTGAAACACCTGGATAAGACACCTGCTCGGATCTCCATCCTGGAGCTACTTCAAAGATCCACATCCCACCAGGCAGCCTTAATGGAGTACCTTCAAAGGGTCATGGTGAACGAGGACCTCCCTGTAGAAAAGATTTCGACCGTCCTGACCCCAACAGACACACAACCGGCCATCATGTTCCACAACTACGAGCTCGCTCCCAAGGAAGCTCGGAAATATGCATTGTGC